>JARHVA010004181.1:997500-1122500 GCA_037957365.1 Torreya grandis | reverse complement strand
TTTTTTGATTTAATCCATTTAATACTAAATATAAATTTAACCAACAAAAAATCCTACCTACTAAAGAAGACCTCAGCTATGCCCAACTAGTAATGCTCCTTCCAATCTTCCTCTAACCCCTTTTGATTTCTCTTTATTTTTGTTCATTTTATCTTTTGTGTCTATCTGAGTCTATCTTCTCCCATATTTTGACCTTTTGTATGTTATTTTCATGTCAACCAAACCCCCAAATTTCTCCACCAATACTAAATGTGATAATAATGAGCTCGATGAAATATCTATGCATGTAAAACCAAATCGTAGAATAATGGAAATGTTTTAATGTCTTCTCATGTAATCTAAAACCAAAATTTTCATAGTGGCTTGAAGAGATAAAGTCAACTCCTACTTAACCCTAATTTCATGAACCTTATAATTAATAATAATCTTTTAACATTATAGATATTAAAATTTACTTCAAAATAATCATTTAAGAATTATAACTTAAAATAACAATATGAATGGAGAATAAAGATCATGCCAAATAACATCAACCCATGCCTTGCTTATATGTTCAAATTAATAATTATCTAACACATAAAGTAATTAAGTCCCCTTATTTTCCTATAGCAATGTAACTATTATAAAACACTTTCCCCACATTCTCATAACCAATAATCATTCAAGGAAGGAAAGAACATTTATATAATGAATCACACACATCCCAAACATAGTAGCAAGGACATAACAAAGATCCTAAAGTACAAGTTATGGAAACATAATCACATGAAATAAGTTAAGTAAGATAAAATACGAGAATTATAATCTCATAATTTCAAACACACAACTATATTAGATTATGGTACCTATATGCAAACCAATAATATTAAAATGCACCAAATATAATAACAACTCAGAAACTATAAGCTATTTAAATCAAACAATGATTAAAAATCATATTATACTATTTGTGGTGTGTGCAGGGTTTTTGGTTTTCACTCTATCATCCCCCAAACTACTTCCATCTACTCCATACTCTCTGATGATGATCTCCCTCTATCATAGTCTAAGGGATAGAATATATATTGCATCCACCTTGGAAAAACAAAGGTAGTTAACCTAAATCAAGATAAAATCTATAACATATTTCTTTAATGAACTAAATAATCATGATCATCATGTACATAACATAAAAGTGCATCTAACTCAACAAGTTATCGATGATGACAAAAAACAACATATAACTTTTCAATATATAAAATCCAACTTATCAAAATAATAATTAACTAATCAATAACCATAAAATCCACAAATCAACAGGTTATCAAGTCTAGAGAATAATCAGGATGTAACATCCTTCCCCCTAAAGCTGGGCATTATCTTGATGACACTTTAAATAATAGTTCTAAAATTAAACATTATTCAGTAGAAAATTAAATAATATCCAACAAACATATTAAGTAAATAACTATGTAAATGGCTTATATAACTCATTATAATCCTCCCAAGTGGAACTATCTTTATAATAATGGTCCCATTGGACCTTGCACTATGAGACTTCTCTATTATGCAAACCAAGTTTGTGAGTGTCAATTATTCTAACTAGTTATATTATAACCACCTTGGGATCCAAAAATTGTAAAGGATGCCAATCTAATACATGAGAAAGATTGACAACATACTTTTTAAGATAGGACATATGGAAAACATTATGTAAAAGAGTTAGAGCTGGTGGCAAAGCAAGCCTATACACTACAGAATTGATCACTTACAGAACCTTGAAGTATCCCACATATCTTGGTGAAAACTTTTGATTTACCAAACTTATTCGATATTTTATGAGGCTTAACATATATAAATACTTTATCACCAATAGAAAATTATCTTTATGTTCTTTTTAGATCAACATAACTTTTTTTATCTACCATTGGTTTCAGCCAATCTTTACCTAATTATTTTAACTTTGAATTCCATATCCACAAGCACTTTAGGTCAAAATACTAATCTATCTTCTAACTTATCCCTACTAACTGATGTTATACAAATTGTCCCATATAATGACTCAAATGAGACCATTTTCAACATTGATTGGTATGATTTTTTATAGGTGAACTCAACCAATGGAAGGTACCCCTCTCACTTATATTGTTGATCCATACAATAAATTTTAAGGAGATTTTCTCAATCTTGATTAACTCTCTCTAGTTATCCATCTATTTTTAGGTGATATGTACTACTAAAATTCAAATATGTGCCTAGAGATGAATTTAAAGTCAACCAAAATCTAGAAGTCATTCTAGAATATTGATCATAAATGATATTTTGTATAAATCCATGTAATTGGTAAAATTATTTCATGAATCTCTTTGTAAACGTTGGTGTATCATCAGTCAAATTACCTGGTATAAAGTGAGCTACCTTGATTAGTTTGTCAACTACCACTAAGATCTTATCATGATAGTTTCATGATAATGATAACCCTTAGACAAATTCCTTGTTAATTACCTATCACTTCCATTTCAATATATCATGAGGATATAATAATCCTACCAAATGTATATGCTCAACCTTCATAGGTTGACATTCCAAACAAAGAGATACAAAAAAATTTGCATCCTTTTTAATTCCTTTCCAAAAATAAAGAGGTCTTACCTCATCCATAAACTTAGTTACTCTAGGATGTCCTGAATAATGAATATTGTGCAATTCCTTTAGCACTATGCTCCTCAGATTCTCTTTATCAGGTACATACATCCTACTATTGTACCTCAAATACCATCACTCTCCATCTTGAATCCTTTAAACATAATATTCTAAAAATCCTCTATAATGTTTTCTTAACCCACTCATAAAATTCATCTCTTGGGGAGAATTTAATTACCTAATCATAGAAACTAATAATAGTTTCCAAGGTTGATATGTACCTTCTATGACTTGGTGCATCTACAAATTTGTTTCCTTTTACCTTAATATAATTAATATCCTAATTGTAATCAGATAAGAATTCTAACTAATGTCTTTGATGTGTATTTAGGTTCAATTGGGTAAAGATATACTTGAGTTCCAAGTTATCAGTCTTAATCTCAAATGGTTTTCCCAATAGATAATGCCTCCAAACCTGAAAGGCACACACTATTGAAATAGTTTCTAGATCATGAGGGGCATAATTTACATCATAAGGCTTAATTTTTATAGACTCATATGTTAAAACTAAACCAAATTACATAAGAACTCCTCTAATTCCATCCATAGATGCATCAATAATTACTAAGAACTTACCATTAGGATCAAGAACACTTAGCATAGGTGTTAAAGTAAGCCTCATTTTTAGATCCTTAAGGGATTTTTTGCACTTTTCTATCTAAACAAAACTCTAATTCTTCTATTTAAGAGAGGTAATTGGGTGAGCTATCTTTGATAAATTTATAACAAACTTCCTATAATAACCTACTAATCCCATAATACTTCTCACCTCATAAACATTTTTAGGCATTAGCCATTCCATTATGGCTCGTCTTTTTTGGATCAACTAAAATTCTATATATGGAGATAATGTGTCCTAATTATTTCACTTTCTTCTAGAAAAATGCACATTATAATAACTTTCTATATAAGTTATGTGTTAAAAACCACTATAAAACTAGTTCTAGGTGATCAATATATTTTTCCTCATTCTTAGAATATATGAGGATATCATCAGGAAAACTAATATAAAATGGTCTAGATAATCCATGAACACATTGTTCATGATATTCATAAATATTTTCAGATCTTTTTTAAACCTAAAATGCAACACTATAAATTCATAGTTACCATACTAGGTTATGAACATTATTTTAGGAATATCCTCATCTTAGAGTCTTAGTTGATAATACCCTTCTTAATATCAATATTAGATAAAATTATTTCCCTTCACATCTAATCAAATATATCATTAATGCGAGGTAACGTATACTTATTCTTGATTATCAACTTGTTCAACATCCTATAATCAATACACAGGCAAAGAGTACCATCCTTCTTCTTAATGAATACCATTGGTACACCCCATGGTGACACACTCAGTTGAATAAACCCTTTTGATAACAAATCTTGAAGTTGAACTTTCAAATCAACCAATTTTTTAGTTGTCATCTTATAAGGTGCTTTGTATTGTAGTTCATATCTAGGTATGATGTTAATCAAGAAATCAAACTCATGTTTGGGTGGTAATCCTGATAATTCCTCTCAAAACACATCCTAAAATTTATTAATAAAATCATAATCCTCAATGAATGGTTCTTTATATTCCTCCATCTCATTTATTTTAGCAATAAAATCTTGACATATTTTTCTCTGATCCTTCTTGATTTGAATTTTGAAAATTTGCCTAAGCTTTAACGCTCTTTTCGTACCTTGAAGCTATGTCTAATTTCTAAAATCATCTTGAAATTTTACCTTCTTGAGATATCAATCAACCTTAGATTTATGATCAACAAGCCAATTTACTCCTAGGATCACATCATATGACCCTAGTGGTGTAGCATATAGATCCATTATTATAGTAAATTTAGGTAACCTAAGTTTATCTTCCACTAGATACTTATCAACCTTAACCTTTGATTCATTCCCATATTATACTAACCATGCATTTTCCATAATCCTAGCTTCTCTAGATAACTTATTAAGCATTATAGTAGAAGTAAAACATTTAGTATCCCTAATGTCAATCAAAATTAAAATTAGATGATCAAATAAAATACATGTTACTTTAATAGGAGAAGATTGGAATTTAAATTTATGATTTTCAATAACTACATGAACCCTCTACTCAAAATTTCCCTATTCCAAATTATAACCCTTTTTATTACCCTATAATTAACCATGCTTCAGCTCCATCTCCTAAAATAGTTCCATCAAACTTGGGTGGATTCACCTTTTTCATATCCTGTGCTAACTTTATAGCTATTTGATCTCTCACATCTTGTGGCACATCCTCATGCATATGCTTTTGAGGATTTTCATGCTCAATAGGATGCTTCTCAAGTTCTTCCTAATTATTCTCCTCAACATGCCCATGCACTTCATGTTCTAATGTCATGGTTTCATGCATGCCTATGAGGATCTTATCCAACTTTATATCTTGCTCAACAACAAATTGATTTGGATCTATTAGAGGGTTTGTGTTTGAATTACCCTCACCTCCAGGTCTATTTCACTCCATTCTTCTTTTTTTTTAATAATATAATACATTTTTATTAGTGGAATCCTTAATTCCTAGAGTTTGAGCCTCAGCTCTGATACAAAAATATAACAACCCTATTGGGTTTTACTAGAATAAGTTAATTTTAAAAAACATTTACTCTAACTCAATTTATAGATTACATCACACTAAAACCATAACATAGTGATCTTAAACTAAAAACATTAGTTTTAAACTAACCAGAATCAAGGATAAAAGCTAATATATTTACTTAATGATCATAAGACCAAGTACAATGTTGATTATAAAATTGAATACTATATTTATTTCATAAAGGTGTATTAACAAATTTATCCATTGCTAATACAATGTTACAACCAACTATTGTAATGGTTAAATATTAATTTTTTTTAAAGTTTCAACATAATACATGGCTTAATTAACAATTTTCAATCATAAAATGCTCCATAGAGTATACGAGTCTTATCAAACTTAAATCATCCATATGTAATCATGAGCATAGTCACTAGTTAAGTACTATTGAGGGGAGGGAAAGCATCATCTAAGTGATTTTCCACACCAATCATAGACCATCAATCCCCTACATAATATCCCAATAAGGGAATGGACCTCCCTTCATGGATTAGTATATAATGATGGTGAAAGACTAAAGAGTGACAACTATAACTTGTGTCCTTTAAGATAACTATTACATGCAACATTTCATAAAGAAACCCATTCTAACATGATATCATACAAGACATGTAAACTAAATCAAACATATGAAATAACAATGTCTAACCATAAACACTACTTTAACCAATTTTTTCGTATAGTTATTTAATATTAAGTATCATTCAATTTCATATAGACCACTCAATTAGATTAATCCATCTCTACGTATTAGTGTAACTAATCAAGTAAGTGGAATCTATCTTGTTAGAAACCTAAATTTCACCATGTTGAAGTAGATTGCTTAGATCTCATTCAAACTTAGACTAACATTGGATTGGTCTATAGGCTATGGGATACCCATATCTTAGACCAAACCTATAGATTATGAGGCTAAATCCTATGATATATCAAATATGCATTTTTTTACAAAAACCTACTTTGCTTTTTAGGGTGAAAAGAGTTAGAAAGATTAATAAAAGGGAAATCCTATTCTAGTGGTGGTGATACACATATATTGTTGGTTTATCCACACAATTTTGTACTTTTACAACACTAATGAACCATAACTAGACTAAAATACTATTTTTAAGGCATCTTATGCAAGATTGTTTCACATGGAGGTCTTGATGAATGATAATAACTTGGATGTCAAGAGATAGATGTCTGCTTTGAGATACTTTCAACCTTAACACACTTCAAATCTGATCACCAACCTTTGACACTTCATATAACCTATAAAAGATAATTCATTAATAGATATTTATGGTAATGACATTCTAAGGGAATATTCATACCACTTATATACATATAAATAAGCATAAACATATTATAATTCAAACATAGAGATGTTACAACAGTCTATTTTATTGATTCAAGAGTTTACAAAGTTTAATCTTGGTAGAGTTTCCTCATGCCTAAGAGATGGATCCTAAAAAAAGGCTTCAAATAGTAAATATATAAAACATAAAAAGATAATAATATAAGATAATGGCATAGAGGAGAATAAAAGAGTCATTTATGAGCATCAACTAATTCAATTTTCACTCATTATAAACAGTCCTCCAAAGATCTCTTCTTATTTAATGTTCTTGCATGCTCCTTTTGGCATTTAAAACAAGGTGGTGGGCCATATTTGACTTTTTAAAAATCCTTTAGAAGCATTTTATGCCATTATTTTATTATTATCTCCTCTTAATATAATATCAAGTTAAGTGAATGACCCTTTCTCTATTAAGGCCATAAAACATACATTAATGCCACTTTAAATCAGTTAACTCCTGGTAAGGACTAGTTATACTTGTGAATGATATCCAATACAAGATATCTCATGTTATTTACCACTCAAAGATCAATTATTAAGTGTGATAACTCCACATTATCTCTTATCAATAGTATTCGATGCCATATTTACTTTACTTGATTAACCAAATAGGTCTACTAGGCCAATCAAGCCTAGTAGCCTAACTACCTATACTTGAAAGCCATGAAAACTTGTAGACACATTGAAAAACTAAAAATATTGTGATACCAATACATGAATCAATTCCTCACATCATGAAATGGGTCCTCCTAAACAAGAAATGTCTATAAATTGGTCAAAGTATTTGACTAGGTTAATATGTCTTAATTTTTTGCAAACTAGCTGATTTGAAGAGACCAATAAGGGAATTTATAGGAATTTATTTAGGAATATGATAGATTTATAAGGTATAAAAAGTTTCAATATTCACTCTCCATTGATTGGCATCTATTAAACTACCTTGTAACTCTATTTTTTATACTTTTTCCTCAAAAACTCCTATTTTATACCATGTCTATATAGTTTCATACATCAAGGTACTGACTATAGGACATTATCTAAGTTTAATTCATGTTTATATTGGTTATTATGTGATTCATGGGTGTTTGGATGCAAGAAACTTCACTTTTCTCAAAATTGATCTATAAGAGGGTTCGGGAGGGTTTTGGAGGTGAACCTTTTTAATGATGGTTCATAAAGTATGAACCTCCAAACCAAAACTTCCTACCATGTATATTTATTACATATACCCATTCAATTTTCTTGAGAATCTTGGGTTCCCATGTAAAGAGTGTGAAGAGATACACATGTAGAGAAGTTAACTCATTGGGTTTTACATGCATTCTAGACTTGATTATAGTCTTAGCAATGGTTCATAAACCTAAGCTCCTAAAAAAAAAAAAAAAATTAATGTATTTCAATTATATATGGGCCATAAAAAAATTAAAATACCATTTGGTCAAAATCTCTTATTGGTGAAAGATATGAATACTCAAACAGGTGGGTCGAAATGAGTGTGTAGAATATATAATTTGAATAGGTCTTTAAGACTAGAAATGGACTTTATTTTTATTTTATATAATTTAAACCACATTTATTGTACCTTTACCATCACCTTAAACATACTCATAAATTTATATTTTCTTGATAGAGTCTACAAGTTCTTCAAGGTGATATAGGCCTTCTAGGCCTAAAACTGGTTTATAGGCCTAATTGGCCAAATCTAAGTGTAAGAGGTATGAATGACCTATGGTATGATATGGGGAAAAAAACCATAATGATACATTGTTTTCCATTTGTTTCTTTCCCTTTAAAATTCCTTTTTATACCCAAGATCCACATGGTCTCCATCATCTCTTAAGACTGCTTGTGGGAATGATTATTTGGATTGTGTGTTTATATGAGGTTTTGAGGCCTGATATGTTCTTTATCCTTCTAATATATATTTAATTAAGTTTTATAACTCTACCATATTTTCTCAAATTCATAACCATCTTTTGGTCTATCTTGAGGGTTACATTATGGTATGTATATCTTGATTCCACTAGCCTAGGTTTTCTTGGCAGTCAAGCTTATAAAAGCTTTAGTGACTAATTTTTATTATTAACTCATATATAATAATATTATAAACATAATATATCATTTAAATACATTTTAGACCCATATTCAAATTTTATACATGTTCAAAAAATCTCAAAACAAGCAAAATGTCTTAAGATTATGCACATAGGCTTGTTTTGGATCTTTCTCCCTTAGCTAGCACTCAAGGGCATATTCATATGAAACCATGAGTATTATCACTAAAATTATGTTTTTAAATACTTATAAATCACCTTAAACTACTTCAAACCCCTCACATTATTCTCAAACAATCTATTATACCTTATATCCATCCAATAAGTCTGTCTAGATCCATGGTGACTGACATGAGACAAGCATATGATTATGTCAAAATATTAGATACTTAGACTATTTATATGACAAAAATAATACCATATTAAATTATAAACACTAATTATTATGACTTATACCAATTTTCATACTTGGACTTTTCCTATAGATGCATGTAAATGCATTTTTCCCAAGACTAGCTTAGGTTGCCTATGTTTCCAATAGGTCTATGACTAAGTTTTCCTCTTTTCATATTATAAATATATCTTATAATATAAACAATTATTTTATTTGTCCATGAATAAAACTATTGAAATTATATTTATCATTCAATTTTCAAACTCCTTCTTATGTACCCTATCAAACACCATTTATCTTCATCGGCTCCTAAAGCAACTAACTCTACCAACACTGCTATAGATGATGATTAGAGGTATGGAAGTGTTTGATATCCATTACAACATAAATTTTAAATGTTATACCTCCCTAATTAATTTATACCTTCCTATTACCTCAATATTATTATATTTTCTCTTCAATTATGTTCTTAGGCTCCTACACAGTCTTGATTCTATACATAGGCCCGTGTATTGTAACTTTATGAGTCGGCACTACTTTTAGTGGATATCCAGATCTTGATGAAGATTTAAAATATATAAATTCATAAATTGAATTTATATATTAATTCAAAATTTTCCTTGTTGAATTAAATATATTTAAAGTACACCTTCAAGGTATGTGAATAGGTTAATGTAGTTTATCCCAGTGTAGTTATAGGTACTCATTTCAAAGTTGAATTTGGAGTGAATACTACTTTATAATAATATTTTATATAATATTCACCTTATTCACATGTTAATTTTTATTATTATTCTTCCATGTGAGATGATACTCTTCCATAAACTATTGTGCTTCAATCTTATTTGCAATCTTGGAAATAGGCTTCTATTGGTAGCAACCTTATTGAATCATGAAGACATGACACTCTTCTTCATAGTCTTGATCTTGATGAAGGATTGGCATACCTTAAGAAATTTCTAACCCTTTTGTAGGTATATATTGGCATGAAAACATGACCTATTATAAATTCTCCATACCTTGAGTTTATCTTTGATCTTGCTTCAGGTGCACCCTTGACTATACTATCACCTTCTTAGTAATCACTCCACCCTTTTGAAAATAGACCTTTCTCCTTATATACTTGATTGTGTGTGAAATTTTAGATATTTTATGGACTGTAGTAGAATTTTAGGTCTTAAATATCACCAATATACCTTTAATATCACTCTAATGCTCTTACCCTTACTTAAGATCTTTATTGAGTTCAACTATCTCCCTCACAGTTTAAGCTTATTTTTGTCTGCATATTTGGTTTCAATTTCTCTTAGCATGACTATAAATAAAAAGTCATGTGTTAATTATATGTATTATGATAGGAAGTGGTTTATATTAAGAGGCAAAATTAATTCTAAGACTTTCATTAACCCTCCATAGTCCACATCTTTCTTGGAGGAACCCCAACTGGCCATAAGATCTTTAAGTAGTATTGATAACAAAGAAAAATCCATTACCTTAAATATCTCAAAATTACATTAAATTATACTAAAAAGTAACTTATAATGCTTATGATTGGTAATTATTTTAAATTAGTATTTCCCTCCATGGTTTTCATGAAGACTTATTGGGTGGTTTATTTGACATGAATTATATTTTTCTGACCCCTTGTTTATCCCTTAAAATAAATTCATTAGTTTCTCAAACCTTGCTTGATCAAGATTGCCATAGGTAGATATTTGGAAACTTGGAACAGGCCTAGTCATCCTATAAATAATATTATTTATATGATTTAGTTTCATCTTGGAGTTCTCTATGAATCCATCCAACTCACCCTCTTTACAACCTCTCATACCTTTTTCTTTACCATCTCTATGGAATTCCTCATATGACAACTGTCTGGTCCTTGTCTTATATGGTCTGAGATAGTCTTTAGTCCTTAAGAAGGTTTAGGGTATATTTTGAGAAGATATTATTCATTTTAATTAACTAAAGGAGTTAATTTAACCTCCATGATTGAGATATTCATATATTTTAGTCTCTTCAAAACATGATTTCCATGAAACACATCTTTGACTAAGTTTGATCTAGATATATATGGAGATTCTTCCATATTTTATCACTATGTAAGGCAAAACCATCATAGTTTCATGAACAAATTGCTTTCTATCATCCTTGAATCTTATATATAGTTTATCAATGAGGTGGAAGTGAGTGGCTAGGTAGTGGTAGGTGATAGATGATGGGAAATATCGAATGGAGATGGAGCTTTACAATGGTGAAAAGGTAGTGACAAGACTATGTTTTGGGATGAACATGATGGAGGTGAAATGAAAATGAATCCATAACCTAGAAATTCATAAAGGATTCAAGGTAATCATGAACATATAGATCAATAAATATGTTAGCATGAATGAAAACTCTCAGATAGGATATGTTGATGATTGACAACCATGGATTATCTCTTGAACTGTACAAACTCTTAAACTACCTGTAGACTATAAAATTTACATTCATTTATATTCTTGAGATACATATGACCTCACATGTGTGGAAAAAAGTTGTATACTTCCCTGGTAAGGTGATTCATATTCATGACAAGCTCTACAAACTTGAATTTTTCTATCATGATGCCCAAATGAGGAGACATCTTAGAAAATTGGTTGCTTACATGAATTAAAAAGGCATAATGATTACCTTAGCTTGATTATGATTGGTCATGAAGGAGAGAGAGAGAGAGAAATTGAAAAAAAATTACTATAGATGGAATTTCTCTCAACCCCCTTTATCTTCTAAAAATTATAGACCTTGATTTTCTCTATCATGGTCATACCATCTCCAAACCTAAAGGGTTCTCTTGATGTGCAAAGAAGCAACATGAATGAAAGGAGCTAGTTTTGGGCCAGTATGAAATCATTTTGAATTGAATCTCTTTTGTAACACATGTTATGAAATCATCTTCAATCTCATGATGTTTAATATATGGAAAAGGTCGTATAAATCTGTACACCTTTATGGAACACATGAAAAATGACCTCTCCTTTGCATTGTATTATACTTAAAGTTTTAAACCAACAATTTATGGAATGTGAGAGAGAACATTAGTCATTAAAGATATTATAAAAATAAATAAGTCTTTTAACATCTTTATGGGGCCAAATTTGGCATGTGGGAACTAATGGAGGCCTTTTCTATGCTTAGACTTGTACGAAATGATATATTCAAAGTATGATGTCATGTGACGAAATTAAAGTCATGAATATGAAAGTAATTTAAGGCCTTTGTGATTGGTTTAGTGGATTTTTAATCCATATTTAACATTTAAATCCCAAAACCTCTCTATTTAAGCGATATGCATATAGCATCATAAAGGACATTTTCCACTAAATGTCATGAAAAGTACCTTAGATCCTTCTTAAAGGTTTGAAATAGAATTATATGTAAATATACCACACTTAAAAGGTTATAATAATCTCCATACCTTTCATACATCAAATTATTCTAGATAAACTCATGACACACATCTGAGACAATACCATGACAAGACATTGAAACTCACTTCTAAAATGATAGTCAATGAACATTGTGATGGTCAATAAAATAATTTAGTGGTAGGGGTTGGAATTTGGCCTTGAAAATCCAAATTTATAACATGTCTCTCACTTATTTAGGGTCATTAATACTATATTGGTTCATAATATTAAAACCAATAGATTTGATAATGAGGTTTTCCCTATTAGAAGCTACATTATGTACTGATACAAGAAAGTCTCAAGGCATGTATTTAATCCATCAAATGTAATTTAATATTTCCAAATAACTAATTTTATTTATATAAAAATATATCTAAATTTCAAGATAATCATACCATTTGGGTAAGATTAAACATCATGACAATTATAACATTTGGGTAATATTAAAAATCATACATCAAGTAACTAAAATCCTTATATGCAAATTTTCACTCAATGTCATTCAACCATCTATCATGAATTGGTATTTCATTCTACAACCACTTTATTTCCATTTTACTACTTATATAAATAATTTGTCATATCCCAGTCAATATAAAATTACTTGATCTAAAATTCTCAAATAATACACAATTAAAAGTTCCTTGAATTCATTAAATTCACTTCTAAGTTCAACCTTATTAAGGCAAGCAAACAAAAGCATTTATACATCTTAGTCATTTTGTATAGCATATTTACTTATCCAGAAAAATATGCATATGTTTATAAATTATACTCAAATAAGAATATAATATTCTTTCAAATATTCCCAAGTATCACCTATATATATATGTTTGTTTGTTTGTTTGTGTGTGTGTGTATTCGATCACACTACAATGCTAAATATATATATATATATATATATATATATATATATATATATATATATATATATATATATATATATATATATATATATATATATATAAAATCAAAACAAGGATTTAACTCTAGCTATATAGCTATGTTAAAATTCTAAACAACTTTTAGTACTACTAAGTATCCATAAATAACACACAGTCATAACAAAATCAACCACCCACCCACACACACACACACACACATATCAGCAACCTATTGAAGAATATAAATAAATGGTTGCTTAAAAATATAAATAAATATTATATATATATATATGTGTGTGTGTGTGTGTGTGTGTGTGTGTGTGTGTATATATATATATGTATATGTATATGTATATATATGTATATGTATATGTATATATATGTATATATATGTATGTATGTATGTATGTATATGTATATATATATATATGTATGTATGTATGTATGTATGTATATATATGTATGTATGTATGTATCTATCTATCTATCTATCTATATATATATACATACATACATACATATATATACATATATATACATATATATATATATATGTATGTATGTATGTATGTATGTATGTATGTATGTATGTATATACATATATATATATATAGGTATATATATATATATATATATATATATATATATATATATATATATATATATATATATATATATTTCAACAGGTTGTTATAAGTCCTATTACAGTCTCTTTATATGAGTGTAAATGTATATATAACAAGTCTACACAATAGTAATATATTCACTAAGAACTTTATCCTTATTCATAACCATATGAAAATTGGATTTCATATTATAAATATAGTAATTAAATAGTCAATAATCATTCATATTTTAACTTTCCTCATGATTCAACACAATTATAAATACAAATAGAAGAAATGTAAATCTAAACATAATTATACACACACACACACACACACACACACACACACACACAAATTGGCATATGCATATCCACATGTCATCAAATAACTTTCCCAAGACCTATATAATATATGTATATGCCCCTATATATTTATAAAATTGTAGTTATACTTAGGTACAAACTTCGAAAATGAAAAAAATAGTCTTAGTGTTATTCTGCTCAAAATAGAAACCTCCCAACTGAAGTGACTCTTAAGAAAACACTAGATCATAAATAGGTTTTTACAACTAATTAATCCCTTATATTTTATTTTCATCTCAGATTAATATCACATATAGTCATCCCTAGTTTGGGTTTAATAAGATTGAACCAATTTATCATAAAAACAAGACAAACTTTTGTATTAAGAAAGAAATGACTCAATACTATTTTTTCAAGACTGAGTTTTAATCAAACATACCCAATTATTCCCTAACCTAGGTTATGTTTATAAAATCATAACCCTTTTTAAATATAAAAACAATCCAATACATGTGTATTTTGAAAAAAAAAAATTAATACTATATTTAATAGACTAAGCATAACCTAGTTAGGGTTTGATTTTAAAATGATCTATGAAATTGATTTGTTTTTTTAATTTTTACCCTAGATAACATAGGCAGAGCTTTCTAATTTCAAAACTCAACTGGTAATATTTATAAATCTCATCCAAGATTTCCCTAAATCTTTTATTCTTTATAAACTTCACAAATTTTTTATAAAACCATCAAAATTAACTATTTTGGAAACCAATTTATATTTCATAACTTTTTAACTAAGATTTATAGAGCCATATATTTAGATCTGTTGATGGTCGAGCCATCCCTAGTGCCAAGTATATAACCCTATTTTTTTTACAATTTCATAATATCAAATAAATTAAAACCCTAAATTTATTTTCCATATTTGTTGATTTAATCTATATAATACTAAATACAAATTTAAATAACAAAAATTCCTACCTAGTAAATAAGACCTCAGTTATGCCCAACTAGTAATGCTCTTTTCAATCTTCATCCAACCCCTTTCACTTTATCCTTATTTTTGTTCATTTTTTCTATTTTGTCTATCCAAGCCTACCTTCTCCCATATTTTAACCTTATACATGTTATTTTCATGTCAACCAAACCCCCAAATTTCTCTGCTAGAACTAAATATCATAATAATGAGCTTGATGAAATATCCATGCATGTAAAACCAGTTGGTAGAATACTGGGAATGACTTAATGTCTTCTTATGTAATCTAAAATTTAATTTTTCATGGTGGCTTGAAGAGCTAAAATCAACTCTTACTTAATCCTAATTTCATGAACATTATAATTAATAATAATCTTTTAACATTATAAATATTAAAATTTACTTCACAATAATCATTTAAGCATTATAACTTCACATAACAATATGGTTGTAGCACAAATATCAAGCCAAATAAAATTAACCCCTACCTTGCTTATATGTTCAAATTAATAATTATCTAACACACAAAGTAATTAAGTCCCCTTCTTTTCCTATAATAATGTAACTATTATAAAAGACTTCCCCCACACTCTCATATTAAATAATCATTCAAGGGAGGAAATAACATCTACATAACTAATCACACACATCCCAAAGATAGTAACAAGGACATACCAAAAATCCCAAAGCACAAGTTATGGAAACATAATCTCATGAAATAAGTTAAGTAAGATACAATACAAGAAATCTAATTTTATAATTTCAAACATACAACTAGATTAGAGTATGGTACTTATATGCAAACCAAAAATATTCAAATTTATAAAATATAATAACTTAAAGTAAATACAAGCTATTTAAATCAAACAATGATTAAAAAACATATTCTACTATTTGTGATGTGTACAGGGTTCCTAGTTTTTACTCTATCATCCCCAAAAATAATTCCATCTACTCCATTATCTCTGATGATGCTCTCCCTCTGTCATAGTCTGAGGGATAGAATCTCTCTTGCATACACCTTAGAACAATAAAAATAGTTAACCTAAATCAAGATAAAATACATAACATACTACTTTAATGAACTAAATAATCATGATCACCATGTACATAACATAAAAGTACATCTAACTCAATAAGTTAATGATCATTACAAAAAGCAACATATAACTTTCCATACATCAATATATAAAATCCAACTTATCAAAATGATAATTAACCAATCAATAACTATAAAATCCACAAATTAATAGGTTATCAAGTTTAGAGAATAATTGAGATGTAATATCCTTCTCACCTAAAGATGGTCATTATCCTGATGACACTTAATCAAAGAATAGTTCTGAAATTAAACATTATTTAGTAGAAAATTAAATAATATCCAACAAACATATTAAGTAAACAAATATGGAAATAACTTATAGAACTCATTATAATCCTCTCAAATGAAACTATCTTTAGAATAATGGTCCCATTGGACCTTGCACTGTGACATTTCTCTATTATGCAAACTAAGTTTGTGAGTATAAATTATTCTAACTAGTTCTAATGTAACCACCCTGGGATCCAAAACTTGTAAAGCATTCTAATTCAATACATGATAAATATTAACAACATACTTTTAAGATAGGACACATGGAAAACATTATGCAAGATAATTAGATCTAGTGGTAAAGAAATCCTATACACTATAAGATTGATCACATACATAACCTTGATGGGTCCCACATATCTTGGTGAAAATTTCTCTGATTTACCAAACTTAATCAAGATTTTCTGAGGTTTAACCTATATAAATACTTTATCACCAATAAAAAAATATTTTGATATTCTTTTTAGATCAACATAACTTTTCTATCTATCATTAACCTCAACCAATATTTTCCTAATTGTTTTAACTTAGTCTTCCATCTCCAAAATAAATTTAGGTCTAGAGACTACTCTATCCTCTAACTTATCCCAATTGATCGATGTTCTACAACTTTTTCCATATAATGCCTCAAATGGAGCCATTTTCAACACTAATTGGTATGATTTTTTGTAGGTGAACTCATCCAGTGGAAGGTAATACTCCCACTTGTATTGTTGATCCATGTAATAAATTTGAAGGAGATCTTCTAAAACTTGGTTAACTCTATCTATTTGTCCATTTGTTTCTAGGTGATATGTAGTCCTAAAATTTAACTATGTGCCCAGAGCTAAATTTAAAGTCAGCCAAAATCTATAAGTCATTCTATAATATCAATCAAAAATGATATTTTGTATAAATATATGAAATTGGTACACTTATTTCATGAATATCTTCACAAACATTGGTTCATCATCAATCAAATTACCTGGTATAAAGTGAGATGCCTTGATTAGTTTGTTAACTACCACTAAGATCATATCATGATAGTTTCATGATAACAAAAACCCTTGGACAGATTCCATGCTAATTACCTATCACTTCCATTCTAATATATCATGAGGATATAACAATTCTAGTATATGCGCATTCTCAACCTTCATAGGTTGACATTCCAAATAAAGAGATACAAAATTCACTACATCCTTTTTAATTCCTTTCCAAAAATAAAGAGGTCTTAGCTTAGCCATGAGCTTAGTTACTTTAAGATGTCCTAAATAATGAATATTGTGTAATTCCTTTAGCACCATGATCCTCAAATTCTCTCTATTAAATACATAAATTCTATTGTTTTACCTTAAAAATACCATCACTCTCCAAATTGAATCCTTTAAACCTAGGATTTTAAGCATCCTCTGTAATTCTTTATTAACCTACTCATAGAGTTCATCTCCAAGGAGAATTTAATTACCTAATCATAGAAATTACTAATAGTTTCCAAGGTTGTTATGTACCTTCTATGACTTAGGGCATCTAGAACATTGTTTTCTTTTCCATTAATATAATTAATATCAATAATGTAATCAGATAAGAATTCTAACTAACATTTCTAATGTGTATTTAGGTTCAATTGGGTAAAGATATAATTGAGTCATAAGCTCTCAGTCTTAATCTCAAATGGTTTTCCTAATAGATAATGCCTCCAAACTTGAAAGGCATGCACTATTACAGTAAGTTCTAAATCACAAGGGGAATAATTTACCTCATAAGGCTTAAGTTTTATAAACTCGTATGTTACAAATGAACCATATTGCATAATAAATCCTCCAATTACATCCCTAAATGCATCATTAATTACTAATAATTGATCATTAGGATCATGAACTCTTAGCATAGGTACCAAAGTAATCCTTCTTTTAAGCTCCTAAAAGCCTTTTTTGCACTTGTCTGACTAAACAAAACTCTAATTCTTCCATTGAAGAGAGTTAATTTGGATATCTATCTTTGATAAATTTGGAATAAAGTTCTTATAATAACCTACTAATCCCATAAAACTTCTCACCTCATGCACATTTTTAGTTATTAACCATTATATTATGGCTCTTATCTTTGTGAGGTCAACTAAAATTCTTTTTGTGGAGATAATGTGTCTCAAATATTACACTTTATTCTATAAAAATGCACATTTGGATAACTTACCATACAATTTGTGCTTCCACAACCAATGTAAAACTAGTTCTAGGTGATGAATATGTTCTTCCTCATTTTTAGAATATATGAGGATATCATCCAGGAAAACTAATATAAAGTGGTCCAAATAAAACCTAAACATGTTTTTCATGATATTCATAAATTTTTTTAGATCATTTTTTAACCCAAAATGCAACACTATAAATTCATAGTGCCCATACCAGGTTATGAACATTATTTTGAGAATATCCTCATCTCAGATTCTCAGTTGATGATACCCTTCTTAAAGATCAATATTATAAAAATGGTTTCCATTCACATCTAATAAAAGAGATAATCAATGCAAGTTAAAATCTAGATATT
This sequence comes from Torreya grandis, assembly GCA_037957365.1. NCBI lineage: Eukaryota > Viridiplantae > Streptophyta > Pinopsida > Cupressales > Taxaceae > Torreya > Torreya grandis. The sequence goes on along the minus strand of JARHVA010004181.1, from coordinate 1,103,277 downwards.
ATTTATTATCAACTTGTTCAATGTCTTGTAATCAATACACAGTCAAAGATTACTATCCTTCTTCTCAATGAACACCACTAGTACACCCCACGGTGACATACTCGATCGAATCAAACTTTTTGATAATAAATATTGAAGTTGAAATTTCAAATCAAATAATTCTTTATTTTTCATCCTATAAGGTGCATTATATTGTATTTCATATCTAGGTATGATGTCAATCAAGAAATCAAACTAAAATTTGGGTGGTAAACCTAGAAATTCCTCTGGAAACACATCCTCAAATTTCATAAGAAAACGATAATCCTCAATGAATTTGTTTTTATATTCCTCCATCTCATTTATTTTAATAATAAAATATTGACATTCTCTTCTCTAATCCTTCTTGAGTTGAATTGTGGAAATTTTCTTAATCTTTACATCTCTTTTCATACCCTAAAGCTGTGTTTGATTTCCAAAATCATCTTGTCATGCTAACTCTTGAGATATAAATCAACCTTAGCTTTATGCTCAAAAATCCAATTTACTCCTAGCATCACAACATATTACCCTATAGGTAAAACATATATATCCACTATTGTAGTGAATTTATGTAACCTAATTTCTACTTTCACTAGACACTTATCAACCTTAACATTTGATTCATTCTCATACTATATTGACCATGCATTTTCCATAATCCTAGCTTCTCTAGATAAATTATTAAGAATTATAATATAAATAAAACATTTATTAGTCTCAATGTCAATTAAAATTAAAATTAGATGATCAAACAAAATACCTGTCAGTTCAATAGGAGAAGCTTGGAATTCAACTTGACAATTATCAACAACTACATGAATCATCTACTGAAAAGTTTCCTATTAAAAATAAGAACCCTTTTTATTACTCTCTAATTAACCTTGCTTCATCTCCATCTCCCAAAATAGTTACATCAAACTTGGGTGGATTCACATTTTTCATATCTTATGCTAAATCTACAGCTACTCAAACTCTCACATCTTGAGGCACCTCCTCATGTGTGTGCTCTTAAGGATTTTCATAATCAATAAGATTATTATCAAGTTATTCCTAATTATTCTCCTCAACATGCCCATGAACTTCCTATTATAAGTTTGTGATTTGGTCCCTAGTTTCATGTATACCTATAAAGATTTTATCCAACTTCACAACTTGCTCAACAACATATTGATTTGGATCCATTAGAGGGTTGGTGTTTTAAGTACCCTCACCTCTAGGTATATTTCACACCATTATTATTCTTTTTTAACATGATAATAACTTTTTTAGTGGACTCATTAATTCCTATAGTTTGAGCCTCAACTCTTATACCATAATATAACAATCCCATTGGGTTTTACTAGAATAAGGTAAATTAAAAAAAACATTTACTCTAACTCAATTTACAAATTATATCACACTAAAACCATTACATAGTGGTATTTAACTAAATACATTAGTTTTAAGATAACCAAAATCAAGGGTAGGATCTAATATATTATTTAATGATCACAAGATCAAGCACAATGATGATTATAAAAATGAATACTATATTTATTTCATAAAAGTATATTAAAAAATTTAGCCATTGCTGATATAATGTTACATCCAACTATTATAATGGTTAAATATAAAAAAATAGTAAAATTTTAACATAATACATGGCTAAATAATAATTTGTAATGATATAATGCACCATAGAGCATGTGAGTCTCATCGAACTTGAATCATCCATAAGTAATCATGAGTGTAGTCACTAGTGAAGTAATATTAAGGGGAAGGAAAACATCATTTGAGTGATTTTCCACACCAACCATGAACCATCGATCCCCCACATAATATCCTAACAAGGTAATTATCCTTCCTTCTTGAATAGGTATATAATGTTGGTGTGAGAATAGAGAGTGACAACTAGACCCTATCTACTATAAGATAATTATTACATGCAACATATCATAAGAAAACACATTATAACATGATATCATACAAGACATGTAAACTAAATGAAATAGATGAAATGATAATGTTTAACCATAAACACTACTTTGGCCAAGTTTTTCTTATAGTTATTTGATCTCAAAGATCAAGCAATTTTATATAAACCATTCAATCAGATTAAACCATATATGTGTATTAGTTACACTAATTAAGTAAGTGTAATCCATCTTGTTAGCAACCCAAGTTACACCCTACTGAAGTAGATTGATTAGATCTCCTTCAAACTTAGAGTAATATTAGTTTGGTTTATAGGTTGTGGGATACCTATATATTAGACTAAACCTATATATTATGAGGTTAGCTCCTCTGATATATCAAATATGTATATATTACTAAAACCTACTTTGATTTTTTGGGTTTAAAAAGTTAAAAATATTACTAAAAGGGAAATCCAATTCTAGTGATGGTAATAATCCTATATTACTCATTTATCCACTCACTTTTGTACTTTTACAACACTAATGAACCATAAATAGACTGACATACTAACTCTAAGGCTTCTTATATAATATTTTTTCACATGGAGGTCTAGATGAATGATAATAACTTTTATGTCAAGAGAGAGATGTCTTCTTTGAGACACTTTCAACCTTGTTACACTGCAAAACTGATCACCAATCTTTAACACTTCATATAACCTAGAAAAGATAATTAATCAATACATAGGTGTGGAAAGTACATGATAAGGGAAGATTCATACCACTTATACACATCTTAACAAGCATAAACACAATATAACTTAAACATAGATATGCTACAATAGTCCATTTTATTGATTCAAGGGTTTACGAAGTTGAATCTTGGCATAGTTTCCTCATGCCCAAGAGAGGGATCCTAAAAAAGGATTCAAATCCTAAATATATAAAACATGATAAGATAATAATCTAAGAGAATGGCATAGAGGATAAGATAAGAGTCATCTATGAACATAAATTCAAGTACTAATTCAATTATCACTCATTATAAATAGTCATCCAAAGATCTCTTCAAGTTTAATGTTCTTGCATGCTCATTTTGGCATTGAAAACAAGGTGGTGGGCCATATTTTAATTATTAAAAATCTTTTGGAATCATTACATTCCATTATTTTTTAAATATATCCCATTAACATAAGATCAAGTTAAGTGAATGACCCTTTCTCTATTAAGGTCATGAAACATGCATTAATTCCACTTTAAATTAGTTAAATCCTAGAAAAGATCAATTATTCATGTGAATGATAGTTAAGACTATTTATCTCATGTGACTACCCACTCAAATATCAGTTATGAAGAGTGATAACTCCACCTTAGCTCTCATCAATAGTCTTATATGTCATATTCACTTCACTTGATTGACTAAATAGGTATACTATGCTAATTAGGCCTGGTAGCCTAAATACCTATACTTATAACCATGAAAACCTACATGAAAATTTTAAAAAATAAAAAAATTGTGATCTTGAGACATGAATCAATGCCTCACATCATGAAATGGGTCCTCTTGAATAAGAAAAATCTATAAATTAGTCAAAGTAGTTGACTAGGTTAATCTGTCTTGAATTTTTGTAGATTGTCTATTTTGAAAATACTAACAAGGGAATTTTACTAAATTTATTTGGTAATTTGATGACATGATAAGGTATAAAAAGTTTCAATATTCACTCTCCATTTATTTTCATTTATTAAACTACCTTATACCTCTATTTTCTTTACATTTTCCTCAAAAATTCATGTTTTCTACCAATTTCATACATCTTGTACATAATGGAACCATTTTTAGGACCTTCTATGAGTTTAATTCATGTTTCTATTATTTATCAAGTGATTCATGGGTGTTTGGATTCAAGAACCTACACTTTTCTCAAAATTGGTCTAAAGGAGGGTTTGGCAGGGCTTTGGAGGTGAACCTTCTTAATGATGGTTCATAAAGTATAGACTCAAAACTAGAAATTATTGACATGTATCTTTATTCCATATACCCCTTCAACTTTATTTATAATTTTGGGTTCCCATGCAAAGAGAGTGCTAAGACACGTATGTAGAGAAGTTGACTGCTAAGGTTTTGCATGCATTTTGGACTAGATTATAGTCTTATCAATGGTTCATAAACCTCAACTCCTAAACCAGAATAAATCCTTAATGTATTTAAATTAAATAAGGGTCCTCAAAAAATTCAAATAGATTTTTTTTAAAATCTTGTTGTGGTGAAAAATATGAGCACTCAAATAAGTGGGTTGAGATGAGTGTGTAGACTGTGTAATTTAAATAGGTACTTAATACTATAAATGGACATTATTTTGATTTTATATTATTTAAACCACCTTTATTGTAAATTTTACATCCCCTTTAACATCCTCATAAAGTCATATTTTATTATAAGAGTCTACAAGTGCCTCAAGGTGATATAGGCCTTATAGGCCTAAAACTAGTTTCGAGGCCTAATTAACCAAATTTGAGTGTTGGAGGTATGAATGACATATAGGATGATATTGGAAAAAAAACCATCATGATAATTTGTTTTCCATTTTTTTCTCACCAATTTAACTTCCTTTTTCTACCCAAGATCCACTTGGTCTCCATGGTCTCTTAAGACTGCTTATATGAATGACTATTTAAACTGTGTGTTTGTATGGGGTTTTGAGGTCTGATATGTTCCCTATCATTATAAAATATTTTTAATTAAATTTTATACCTATACCATATGTTATCATTTTTAAAACCATCCTTTATTCTATTTTTATGGTTACATTATGCTATGTATATCTTGATTCCACTATCCTAGGGTTTGTTGGCAGTTAAGCTTGTAAAACCCTGAGTGACTAATTTTTATTATAAACTCATATATAATGATATTATAAAAATTATATATCATTTAAATAAAATTTTAACCCCATTTAAAATTTCATACATATTCAACAAATCTCAAAACAATCAAAGGGTCTTAAGATTATGCACACATGCTTGTTTTGGATCTTTCTCCCTTAGCTAGCCCTCAAGGGCATATTAGTATGAAAACATGAGTATTATCACTCTTATTAGGTGTTTTAATAAATATAAATCACCTTAAAATAATCTAAAAACCTAAAAATAGGCTCAAACCATCTGTGATACCTTATATCTCTCCAAGAAATATATTTATCTTCATGTTGATTATCATGAGACAAGCATAAGACTGTGTCAAAATAGTGGATACTTAAACTATTTATATGACTAAAATAATAAAATATAAATTTATAACAACTCATTATTATTACTTATACCAATTTTCATACTTTAATTTTTCCTATAGATGCATTTTCCCCTAGACTATCTTAGGCTGCCTATGTTTGCAATAGGTCTATGACTAAGTTTTCTTCTTTTCATCTTGTAACTCTATATAATAATGTAAAAAATTATTTATTAGGCCATGATAAACCTTATTTAAATAATATTTATAATTAAATTTTCAAACTCATTCTTATGTACCCTATCAAGTACCATTTGTCTTCATAGGCTCCCAAAGCAACTAACTCTGCCAACATTGGTATAGAAGATGATTGGAGGTATGGAAGTGTTTGATATCCATTGCACCATAATTTTTAACTTTTATACCTCCCCAAGTAATTTATACCTTCCTCTTACCTCTATCTTATTACATTTTCTCTTTAAGTATGTTCTTAAGCTCCTACACAATCTTGATTCTATACATAGGCTTGTGTGATGTAACTTTATGGGTTGGTATTAATTTTAGTCAACATCAAGATCTTGATGAAGGTTTAAAATATATAAATTCACCAATTAAATTAATATATAAATTAAAAAATTTCCTCATTTAATGAAATGAATTTTAAGTGTACCTTCAAGGTATGTGAATAGGTCAATGCAATTTATCCCAGTATGGTTGTAGGTACTCATTTCAAAGTTGAATTTAGAGTGAATACTTATTTGGAAGAATATTTTATATAGTCTTAACCTTATTCACATCTTCTCTATTCTTATGAATCCTCCATATGAGATTATATTCTTCCATAAACTAATGTTCTTCAATCTTCTTTACAATCTTGGAAATAGGCTTGTATTGGCAAATTTATAGGTGAACATTCCATGAGGTGAATGATTATGTCACTTTGAAATTTGAAACTCATCTTTATAGAACTCACCATCATTCCTAGTGACTCTTTAAACCTATTTAAAAACATTATTGAATCCTAAATACATGACACTCTTCTTCATAGTATTGATCTTGATGAAGGATTGGTATACCTTAAGAACTTTCTAACCTATTTTAAGTAGAAATTGTCACAAAAACATGACCTATTCTACATTCTCCATACCTTGAGGTTGCCTTTGATCTTACTTCATGTGATCCCTTATCTAAACTATCACCTTCTTATTCATCACTCCACCCTTTTTAAAATAGACTTAAAAATCCATGATTGAGATATTCATATATTTTAGCCTCCTTAAAACATCATTTCCATGAAAAAAATCCTTAACTAAGTTTGACCTGGTTGCAGATGAATATTCTTCCATATTTTAGCACTATGTAAGGCAACATCATCATAGTTTCATGACCAAAATTATTTATATAATCTTTGACTCTTCTTGATAGTGGATCAATGAGGTGAAAGTGAATGGATAGGTAGTGATATGTGATATATGATGAGAAACATTGAATGGATATGGATATGGAGCTTTACAATGGTGAAAAGGCATTAACAAGACTATGTTTGGGGATGAATATAATGGAGGTGAAATTAACATGATTACACAACATAGATATTCATAAAGGATTCAAGGTAAGAATGAATATATAGATCGAAGAACACATTAACATGAATGAAAAGTCACAAATATAATATGTTGATGCTTGACAACCATGGATTATCTCTTAAACAGTACAAACTCTTAAATTGACTAAAAACTATTAAACTTACATTAATTTATCTTATTTAGATATATATGCCCTCACATGTGTGGAAAGAAGTTAGAGACTACCATGGGAAGGTGATTCATATTCTTGATAAGCTCTACAAACTTGAATTTTTATATCATGATGATAGGATCCCTACTCCTTAAGAGCACACTTGAGTACCTTTGTATAAGCAACTAAATATGGAATTTAACCAGAAGTAAAATGTAACTAGAATTTAGAAACAACACAGAATATGAGAGACAATACAATCTTGTATTAACACTCTTCCAAAAGGAAATACAATGAAGAAATCACACTCTTCCCACACCTCTTGGGCATACTAGTAATTATCCCTCAATATTTCTCTCTCTCTCAATTACAAACACAATCAACTCAAACAAAGAGTTGTTGTTTCCACCAGTCAGTAACAATACTACCAGTACCACCAAGTACTCTAAGTACTCTAAGTAGATCTCCCTGATCTTGCTCCTTGTTATGTTGAAAATATCCTTTGACCTTGCTACCCCATAGATATTCTTTGACCTTACATGCACACACACTTATAGATCAACTGACCTTACTTACCTATAGATCTCCCTGATCTTGCACACTTATAGATTAACCTGGTCTTGCACACCTGCAGACCTAGATCTTACACACCTTGGAAGAACCCTTGTCCTTGCCTTTGCAAGTCCTTATGATTCCACAAATTACAATATAGCCCCATGGGTCTCTTAAATAGATCCCATACAAACAATAATTAGACTTCCTAATTACGATAATTAGAAATGTAGACTCAAGACTAAAATTAGTCTTTGCATGTAAACTGACTGTCTATTTAAAATTAGACCAGTTCTAGAATGCACAGATGACCAACGTCGGTCGCTATCTATTTGGAGATGATCGACATCAGCCGATCCATGACTGATGTTGGCAGATTTTGGTCTACCCCTGACTGATGTTAGTTGGCCTAACTGGCATCGGTTACTATGACACTCAGCAACCTCCTCCATGTTTGCATTAGTGAGGATTTTATCTCCACAACCTAATAATCTCCCACTTGGAGATAAATAGCTGCACCTGTACCTATACCTTTACATCATCTAATTTTGTTTCCTAGCTTGTATCACTCTTAAAGTTTAATCTTGAAGACCAACCAACACATATCCTATGGTGCTTCTCCTATCATCCAAGTAACATGCCATATCTGAATCTACATACCCATGTAGAGAAGTCCCTAACCCTGCATAACATGAATCCCTTCTGCTGGTCCCTCTCAGATACCTGAAAATCCACTAAACTAATTTCTAGTGCTTCTTTCTTGAATTGGCCATGAACTTGCTGATAACTCCCACTGCTTGGGTAATATCAGGTCTAGTACACATGTACTCAACCTCATCGTGTGATTTGGGACACTATTTTGTGAACTGTCCATCCATAGGTGTGATAACTAGTTCTATATCCTGCATATTAAACCTCTCCACTACCTTATTCACATAATCATCTAGAGACAAAATCAACTTGTGACTTTCCCTGTCTCTATAAATACTCATGCCAAGGATTTCTTCTCCTAAATCCTTCCTAGCACACATCTGAGCTACTTTTACCTTTAGCTCAGTAATTCCCTGTATGAACCTGCAACAAGCATATCATCCACATACAGTAACAGGATAATGTCATGACCATTATCCAACCTGGTAAAATAAACACAGTGATTACATTGACATTGACTAAAGCCATGCTTTGCCATACACCTGTTAAACCTCAAATACCACTGTCTTATAGCCTGCTCAAGACCATATAACCTAGCCTTCTATCTCACGTGTCCATTCTCTCCATTTTTTAACCTAGGAATCCATTCATCTTTCAGTGCTTTCATCCTAATTGGCAACTCTACCAAATCTCCCATTTGGTTCTTTCCCAAGGAATCAATTTGCTCATTCATGCCATTGTCCCACTGTTTCCTGGATTCTACCTGCATTGCCTCTTCAAAACTTCCTAGTTCTTGACCATCAGTGAGCAATAAGTAGTGTAAAGAAGGGGAATAATGAATTTGAGGCTTACTTACCCTTTTAGTCCTCCTCATGGGCGTTTGAGACTCCTTGATAGCTTACTGTCTACCCAAAATCTATTCTAACAGTGATCGATGTCAGTCACCTCTCATTCTACACCCAACCGATGTTGGTTCCATGTGACCAACCTAACTTCCAACATCCATTCCTTCCTAACCAATGTTGGTTCCTACCTAACCGACATTGGTTACTATCTGACTGATGTTAGTACCTGTGTTTTCCTATAAGTGATTTCCCACGAGCTCATTTTGGATCATAACCTCATCCAAATTGCCCTGCTCAGAATTATTCAGCCCCTTGAGCTGATCTCTATCCATCATCTTCTCCATGAAAACCAAGGCTTTCTAATTCTTCAATGTGTTAAAAACATCAGATTTCTTCTTTATGTAATAAACCTGATCCTTTCTTGTAGCATCAGTAACAAGAAACCTCACTTTCTTCTGTTGCTTATAGAAATCTCAATCTATGCTTTCTGAATCTGAACTCTTACTTTTTGACTCAAGAACATGCATCCCCTTCTCACTCATGTGACTAGGCCTATAGAGCCAAATCTTCTCATCTACTTATAAAGTAGATAAACCAGAAGGAGAATTAGTAATACAAGTAGATAGATAAAGAGTACCTACTTTCTTGCCACATGTTAATTCAAGTGCACCCTTGGAAACTTTTCAAGATTCCACTGTGAGAGTTACTGTGCATCCCTCATCACTCAACTTTCCTATAGAAATTAGACTTCTCTTCAAGACTAGGACATGCATGACATCCTTCAACACCCATGTGTTGCTCGTCTACAATTTTAGCCACACTTCCCCTTTGCCAACAATTTGACAAGGCTCACCAACCCCTAAATAAATCTTTCCAAAGTCTCCATGGACATAATCATGGAAAAATACTCTATTTGGGGTTGCATGGAAAGAGGCAATAGAATCTAAAACCCAAGATTCTACTTTATCCAAGGAACATATAAGAGTAACCCGTGCAATAATCCCTGCATCATTTGCCTCTTTATTTCCTTCATGTTGATCTTCTACCAACCAACAATCTTTCTTTACCTGCCCTTTCTTTCCATAATTCAGTAATTAATCATTCTTGCCATTGAATTTCTCCATTCTTAGTGTACTTTCTTCTACCATTGCTTTACTCCCACTCAATCAGAAACCCCTGAGAGTGACCTATAATCAACAAACACTTAACACGCTCTGACCACCTATTAGTGTACCTAACCAAGATCTGATACCAATTGTCAGGATCCCTACTCCTTAAGAGCACACTTGATTATCTTTATATAAGCAACTAAACACATAATTTAACTAGAAGTAAAATGTAACTAGAATTTAGAAATAGCACAGAATATGAGAGACAATACAATCTTGTATTAACACTCTTCCAGAAGGAAATACAATGAAGAAATCACACTCTTCCCACACCTCTTGGGCATACCAATAATTCTCCCTCAAGAGTTCTCTCTCTCTCAATTACAAACACAATCAACTCAAACACAGAGTTGTTGTTTCCACCAGTCAGTAACAATACTGCCAGTACCACCAAGTACTCAAAGTACTCAAAGTAGATCTCCCTATTCTTGCTCCTTGTTGTGTTGCAGATCTCCTTTGACCTTGTTACCCCATAGATCTCCTTTAAAATTTCACACACACACACACACACTTATAGATCAACTGACCTTACTTACCATGTAGATCTCCCTGATCTTGCACACCTGTAGATCAACCTAGTCTTGCACACCTATAGACCTAGATCTTACACACCTTGGAAGAACCCTTGTCCTTGCCTTTTCAAGTCCTTATGATTCCACAAATTACAATACAGCCCCATGGGTCTCTTAAATAGATCCCATAGAAACAATAATTAGACTTCCTAATTACAATAATTAGAAACACAGACTCAAGACTAAAATTAGTCTTTACATGCAAACTATATGTCCGTCTAAAATTAGACCAGTTCTAGAATGCATAGACGACTGATGTCAATTGTTGTCTATCTGGAGATGACTGACATCAACTGATCCATGACCGATGTCGGTAGATTCTGGTCTACTCTTAACCAATGTCAATTGGCCTGACTGATGTCAGTTACTATGACACTCAGCAACCTCCTCCATGTTTGCGTTAGTGAAGCTTTTAGCTCCACAACCTAACACATGATGCCTAGATAAGGAGAAATATTAGAAAACTAGTTACTTGCTTAAATGAAGAAGGCATAGTGAGTGCCTTGTCTTAATTAATATGTTTAATGAAGGAGATAGATATAAAATGAAAAAAATTACCATATATAGAAGCTATGTCATCCCCCTTTCTCTTCCCAAAATTTTAGACCTTGACTTTATCTCTCATGGTTGTACCATCTGCAAACTTAAAGGGTTCTCTTGATGTGTAAAGAAGCAAGGTGAATGAAGGAAACTAGTTTTGGGATTGTATGAAGTCATTTTCCCTTGAATATATTTTTTAACACCTGTTATGATATCCTCTTCAATCCCATGATGTTTTATGTATGAAAAAGGTTGTACAAATCCGTATTCCTGCATGGAAGACATGAAAAATGGCCTTTCCTTTACATTGTCTTCATACTTCAAGTTTGAAACCACCAATTTAAGCCATATGAGAGATAAAATGAGTCATGAAGGATACTATAATAGGAAATAAGTATTTTCACATATTTATGGGGCCAAATTTGGCATGTGGGAACTAATGGAGGCCTTTCCTAGGCTTAGAATTGCATGAAATGATATCTTCAAAGTATGACATCATGTGACTAAATTAAAGTCATGAATATGAATCTAATTAAATTAATTTATGACTAGTTTAGTGTAATTTTACTCAATATTTAAAATTTAAATTCCAAAACCTCTATTTTTAGGCAATATGCATATACCTTCACAAAGGAAATTCCCCATTGAATGTCATGAAAAGTACCTTAGAGCCTTCTTAAAGGTTTAAAATATAATTCTATGTACTTTGAACATGCTTCAAAGGTTATAATCATCTCCATACCTTTCATACATCAAATTATGCTAGAGAAACTCATGACACACATCTGAGATAAGACCATGACAAGACATTGAAACTCACTCCTTAAATGATAGTCAAGGAACATTGTGATGGTCAATGAAAAGTTTTTAGTGGTAGGGTTTGGAATTTGGCCTTGATAAGCCAATTTTATAACATTTCTCTCACTTATTTAGGGTCATGAATACTATATTGGTTCATAATATTAAAACCAATAGATTTCATAATGAGTTTTTCCCTACTAGAAGCTACATTATGTAATAATACAGGAAAGTCTCAAGACATGCATTTAATCCATCAAATGAAAATTTAATATTTCAAAATAAATAATTTTATTTATAGCATAATATACCCAAATTTCAAGACAATCATACCATTTGGTTAAGATTAAACATCATGATAATCATAACATTTGGGTAAGATTAAACATCATACATCAAGTAACTAAAATCCTTATATGCAAATTTTCACTCAATGTCATTAAACCATATATTATGAATTATTATTTCATTATATAGCCACTTTATTTCCATTTTATTATTTTTATAAATAATCTGTCATATCCTATTCAATAAAAAATAACTTGATCTAAAATTCTCAAATAATACATAATTAAAAGTTCCCTGAATTCATTGAATTCACTTCTAAGTTCAACCTTATTAAGGAAAGTAGAAAAAAATCATTTATACATCTTAGTAATTTCTTATAAAATATTTACTTATCCATCAAAATATGCATATTCTTATATAGTATACTCAAATAAGAATATAATATTCTTTCAAAGATTCCCAAGTATCACACACACACACAAATATATATATATATATATATATATATATATATATATATATATATATATGATCACACAATTACATTACTAAAAATAATTATTTTTAAAAATCAAAACAAGGATTAAACTTTAGTTATATAGATATTTTAAAATTCCAAACAACTCATAGTACAACTAAGTATCCCAAAATAGCATATGGTCATAACAAACTCAGTCATAAATATATATATATATATATATAGACACACACACACACATTTAAATATATATGAAAGGATATATTTATTTATATTTCAATAGGTTGATATAAGTCCTACTACAATCTCTTTATATTAGTTTAAATGTATATATAACAAGTCTACACAATACTAATATATTCATTAAGAACTTTACCCTCATTCATAACCATATGAAAATGGGATTTCATATTATGAATATGGTAATTAAATAGTCAATATTCATTCACCATTTGAAGTTTCCTTATGATTCAAAACAATATAAACATAACTATAAATGCAAATAGAAGAAATGTAAACCTAAACATAATTATATATACATTGGTATATGCATATCCACATGTCATCAAATAACTTTCCTAGGAATTATATAATATATGTATATATCCTTGTATATTTATAAAATTCTATTTATACTTAGGTAAAAATTTCAAAAATGAATAAAATATTCCTAGTGTTATTCTACTCAAAATAGAAATATCCCAACTTAAGCAACTCTTAAGAAAACACTAGATCATAACTAGGTTTATAAAATTACTTAATACCTTATATTTTGTTTTCATCTCAGATTAATATCACAAACAGTTGTTCCCTAGTTTAGGTTAAATAATATTGAACCAATTTATCATAAAAATAAGATAGACATTTGTATTAAGAAAGAAATGACTCGATACTTTTTTTCAAGATCAAGTTTTAATCTAACACACCCAATCATGCCCTAACCTAGGTTATTTTTATAAAATCATAACCTGATTGTAACATAAAAACAAGATAATAGATGTGTATGTTGAAAAAATTATTTCAATACTATATTTAACAGATTGAGCATAACCTAGTCAGGGTTTAATTTTAAAATGATCTATGAAATTGGTTTAATTTTCAAAATTTCATCCTAGATAACATAGGCAGATTTTTCTACTTTCAAAACTCAACTGGTAATGTTTACAAAGCTTATCCAAGATTTCCCTAAATATATTATTCTTTATAAATTTCACAAAATTTTTATAAAACCATCAAAATTAACTATTTTGGTAACCAATTCAAATTTCATAAATTTTTAACTAAGGTTTCTAGAGCCATATATTTGGATCTATGGATGGTCGAGCCATCCCTAGTGCCAAGTATATAACCCTAGTTTTTTTACAATTTCATAATATTAAAAAAATGAAAATCCTAAATGAATTTACCATATTTTTGTATTTAATCCATATAATACTAATTACAAATTTAACCAACAAAAAATCCTACCTAGTAAAGAAGACATTGGCTATGCCTAATTGGTAATGCCCCTTTAAATCGTCATCCAACCACTTTCACTTTCTCCTTATTTTTCTTACTTTTATTTACTATGTTCATATAGGCTTGTATTCTCTCATATTTTAACCTTATGCATGTTATTTTCATGTCAACCAAACCCTTAAATTTCTTTGTCAATTTTGAATGTCATAATAATGATCTCAGCAAAATATCTATACATGTAAAACCAATTGGTAGAATACTGGGAATGACTTAGTGTCTTCTCATTTAATCCAAAACTAAAGTTTGCATAGTGGTTCAAATAGATAAAGCCAACTCCTAATTAACCCTAATTTTTTTAACCTAATTAATAATAATCTTTTAACATTATAAATATTAATATTGACTTCACAATAATCATTTAAGAATTATAACTTCACTTAACAATATAGACATAACACAAAGATCATGCAAAATCATGTTAACCCATACCTTGATTATATGTTTAAATTAATAATTATCTAACACACATAGTAATTAATTCCCATTTTTTCCTATAGTAACGTAATTTTTATAGAACACTTGCCCCACACTCACAATAAATAATCATTTAGGGAAGGAAAGAATGTTTGTAAAACTAATCACACACATCCCAAAAATAGTATCAAGGACATACCAAAGGTACCAAAGGACAAGTTATGGAAACATAATCACATTAAATAAGATTATTAATACAACATATGATAATATAATCTTATCATTACAAACACATAACCAAATTATAGTATGGTACCTATATCTAGACCAACCATATTCAAATGCAACAAACATAATAAAAACTAAAAGAAACTACAAGCTATTTAAATAAAATAATGATTAAAAATAATATTATAATATTTTTGGTGTGTGAAAGTTTTTCATTTTTCACTCTATCATCCCCCAAACTTCCTCCATCTACTCCATCCTATCTATTTAGGGTCTCCCTCCATCATTGATGTAGGAGCATCTAACAATCAAATGCCATTTTTTAATTGTTAAGGACTAATGTACTAGTTAGGGGTCATATATGGTCTATTTTTTGGTATAAGTGTGTGTGAAGGATATTATAGGGTCCATTTTAGTCTTTAGAATCATTTTGATTCATTAAGAATATGATTTGTATGTGTTTAGAGTTTTCCCTCCAAAAATGTAAGTTTGAAAATTCAAATATTAGACTAAGCCTAGGAGGACCATAATCATGGTATGAGGTGGTTAGGTGAGATGAATTTGGTGTAAATGTCCAAGAAGTCATGTCAAGAGTGTTTTGAAGTCATTTTATGTCTAATTACTAGAGTCATGAAAATTAAGAGTTATGTTAACTCATGTAACTGCCACTCACATGTTGAGTTGGCCATTGTGGAAAAGTCTTATTTTATAACTACACAAACCAACGTAGAAGTTAGATGGGAATGGAGTTGTAGGAAATAGGATAATAGGAGGAAATAAGAGATGAGAGAGCTTAAAGGATGAGGGAGAGGAGAAAAGAACAAAATATTGTATACCTTTCAAGAAGCTGGCAAAGTCCATTCATGGGTTGTTTATGTAAAGAAGATGATCCAAGTGAATAAAGAGAATTTATTTATATGTGTTTACTATTACATGATAATAATATTAACTATTATATATTATATAATGTATTTGAAAATCCATTGAGGCTATATACAGACCTCTTTGTGTGTGTTGCTATAGGTTTGAGACAATAAATGCAGGTTAAAGTCTACAAGAAGATGCTTTGGATTATTTATCAATAGTATAAATGAAGGGAATTTTATGGCATGTCAATAATGAGTATGTTTTAATCATAAAAACATTTATCAATTATTGAATGTGGTGTTTAGAATGAAATAAACTCAGAAAAGGACACCTCTATCCTATAACCTTGTTACTTACTTATGACTATCAAGAATGTGGTAACCTGATGTTTCTTGAAATGTAGTTTGTGGTTGTATTTGAGATTATAGTTTGTAAGAAGAGTAGCTGTTACAAACTATAATTTCACCCTAGGTGAGTAAGGAGACTATTCAGGCCTCTTTACCCAAACTCTAGTCCAACATGGGAATAACCCTAGGCTATGGGTCACCTATAGATGGATCATAGGTCCTACCTATAGATGGAAAATCAATCTAAGAACATTGGTTTTCCTATATTTGCCTATATTAAAATAGACCCATAGGCTATATATCACTTTCTAAACTCTATTGGGTCCAAAAAGACCCACTTATCTCTACAGGATCCAAAAGTCCATTATACATAGATCCTTATTTATAAATGGTGAGCTAGTCATGAGAAACAACCCTACATTCAAAATTACAAGCCAGAGGTCCATATTAGACACATGAGAGGTCCCTTTGCTTTATATTAGGTCTAAAAGACCTATTTTTCCTTTAAGGAGATTTATTAGTAATGCTTGGTCCTTATACACATTCTGGTCCAACTCGAGTCAAGATTTGAACTTGATACCATATAATTTTCATCAGCTTAGGTCTAGTTAGTTTGCCTGAGTTGAGTTACTACATTGACCTTAATCAAAACTATCCTAGCTTAGTCCTTATGTTTATTGGCTATCAAAATTCTAACCTAGCTCATTACCCCTTGACTTACCTCACTCTATTGGATCCTCCAGGTATAAATAAATATGAACCATTAGATCTACCTTTGACTTGTCAACATTGTCCCCACTAGTGATACTTGGTAAACATGTGTTTGATTTCAAGATCCTATGTCAGTCTACCAGCCCCCACATGTATGCCATGTGGTGGCCTCTCAAGCTATCTGACTATTTGACCCATCTCACACAATTGGATCAAGATGTATGATCAAATGAGGACCATTGATCTTGTTAGGACCAACTATTTGAAAGCCAATGGTTAGTCCATGAGCCTAAATTTGATGATCTTTGGGACATCACTTGACATTCACATGACCATCAATCATGTTTGTGTGACCATCAAATTTAAGCTAAAAAGGATTTGTTTTGTTTGAGCTTAAACTTGACATTAATGTGAATGTCTCAATACATAGTTATAACTTCAAAAGCTTCTAACTCAAACTAGAAAGCTCACATGCACCTAAATTTTTTTGAGGATGATCCTAGCATGTAGATTTAAAATTTCACTTGATTTTTTTGTCATGTGAGGCTTCCTAAGCTAGATAAAAAATTGCAAAAGTTGGATTGGTCCATTCATTTTTTCATGATGTTCTAGTGACAGTCTGGTCCAAAAAACTTGCATAAATCATTATCTAATCCCTTCAATGCCCTGATGAATTCTTAGGGTTTGGTGAGATAGTCCATGTTCTTTAATTCTATGGACATATAATAACCATGTTCAGATCCCTTCATTTTCAAACTTGGACCTAGTTTAAAGACTTTGATCTATTACTTCTATGAACTCATGTAAGATCTTTATATGTGGGTCAAAAAATGGCCAACATCTTTGGTGACTCATAGGGATTGCATGATTGTCTATGGAAAATAACCTAGACCATGTGCCTAGTCTATTCCATTGGGAATGGAGTCTTTACTTGAGTCTAACACATTGACCTAGATCCAACAGTGGTTTCCAATTCTTCTTTAACCTCTCTTTAAAACAAACATAAAGACAAAAAGGAACAAACAAGATAGAGTGCCCAAGGTACTTATTGTAATGGAAACTAACCTAATATAGTTACAACAAACAAAAAGTGATAGAAGTAGAACTTAGAGGAATTTGAACAACACTAATCTAACCTACACAGCCTAAAACTATGTGTACCTTTCCTCTTGGGTTAAAAGGAAAGTTTGATAATTTTCTTGCCTCATGGGATAAGGAAATTAATGAGGTACATAGCTCCTTGACTCTTGGTATTGATGCTTTATTATTATTTATTTCATATATCATCCTCTTTAGCATGACATTTAATGAGAACCAAATAGCTCCAAATAGGTTAGCTATGTGTATCCTAACAGTCTCAATTTCTTCATATGGATCCTTAACTACAACCTCCAATAGTGGTTTAACAAGGCATTCCTCCTTGGCTTTCATGGTATTCTGAATAAGACTAGGCTTCTTCTTTGATTCAAACTCCTTAGGATTATCAAGGAGCTCTACATATTATGTCCAAACTTGATCCTCATCCTCTATGGGAAATTCTTTGTACATCTTCTCAAGCACTTGATCCTCAACCTAACCAAGATCTTCAAATTCTTGAAAGAGATTTATTTGCATCTTCCCATCATCTTTGTCCTCCTTGTCCTCTAGAACCACCACTTCTTCAGTCTTCTTTTATTAATGCATGAGGTCATCAATATTGTGTTATTTATGCTCTATAGCATTAATGGAATATTTAGAAGAGCCTACCTACTACATTATATCCTCATCAAGATCTACATCTTAAGCTCATCAATTTAACTCATCAAATCATGATACATCTGATGCTAATGGTCATCTTCTTCATGAATTTTTTATACTTTAGTAATGGTTATATGTGAGCTATCCTCTTGGTTACCTTTCAACAAAGGATGATCCTATACTTTATCTATATCAACTACCATAAGACCTTGAGAAAACTCTTGATCTTGGATAATTGATATGTGATCAATTGGTTCTTTAGAAATAACCTCTTGATGCACATCTACGACTTCTCTATATTTGATTTCATCTCCAACTTTCACTTGCTTTTTTAGCTCATCCTCTTTGAAATAATGAAAGACTGATGCATGATTGCTCTCACCAAGTAGTGTCCCAATAATGATCTCCTCTTTTGATTATGACAATTTATCATTATCGATTATGATTTCAACATGGATTTCACTACTTACCTATTCAAGGATTGACATAAGATATTCTTGAGATGAGCCTAAGGGAGATGAGACATACATGACACCTCCTTGGTTAAACTGCTTATCTTTGATAGTGATGTCTTCCTCTTTCCTTGGCATACTAATCTAGATGGATTTATAATATGTAAATTACCTAAGCTCTTGAGGGGGGAGGGATGGGTATTGAATAGCTATGGATTTGCCCAATTGCATGATTTGGTTCCAAGATGGAAAAGATAGAGGTTCTATTTTTCCCTTTTGATTCTAGATATCCTCCTCTTTCCTTGCCTTTAGCTCCAAATCTTTGATCTACTTATCAATATTCTCTTGGAATATCTTATCTCTAAGGTGTTCAATAAATCTATAAAGATAAAGAACACAAGGAGGATCTTTAAGAGGTATGAGATATGTTTACAGAAGGTCATATCCATCTTTATTTTGGGTTCTCAAATCTAGATTTGCCTCATGTTGCCTACCCCATGATTCACCACTTAGTTCCATCTTAGAACCTTGAAGGAATTCATAAGGGGTTCTTAAGGAAGGATGGATTATTAAACTATAAAAGTAGGCTATTCAATATCAATATCCTTATTTATTTTACAGATCCCTTAGATATATTCCCAAGAAGGAAAATTCTAAGGGATATATGAGGCACTCAAAACATTCAAAGGGCTACTTGGGATGGTCTCTTGGGTATAAAAGGGTGGTACATAAGAATGATGAGGTGGAATATATTGAGGCACATAAGTTTGGTGAGGTTAGACTTACTATTTCTTAAGGTATTTTATCTTTTCTTTAATTTTCTAAATGTGATGACCTACATCCATCATTTCACCTATGAGATTGTTCTAATTTGCTCTCTCGATAGGTGTCCATTCTAATTTTATTTATTGTAATGAGACCCTTACATAATGGATCTAGCAAGTATGTACATATTGGCCATAATATTTATATGATCACAACTCTAGTGCATGCTTGTCAAGGCTCATTAAAGTTTATCTAAGCACTAGTATAGTTGGTTCATGATAGGGTTGATGACGATCAATGTTATGATAGGCTTGTTTTTCATATAGAATATCAAGGAAATTTATTATATATATGATGGAAATAGGTCCTCATCTTGTTGATGAGGATCATGAGGAAGGTAATATCCATCCCCTTGATGATAAAGATCATGATAAACCTACCAAGGTTCCTCATAACTTTTACATACATCTTTGTAGTGCTAATTAGACTCATATGGATCATGAAGATCATATTGGGGGTGATAATAAGGATGACGATAATATGAATATTCACCATATTTATTCATATTAACCTCATATATCAAATGAGATGCTATTTTTCATGCTTCTAAAAGTTGATAGAGGAAAAATAAACCAACAATATTTATATTCTTTTTGATGTTGTCCCATCAAGCATGACATAACTATTATAGACGAAAATTTCACCCTAGGTGAATAAGGAGATTATTCAGGTTTCCTTACCCAAACTCTAGTCCAACATGGGAACATCTATAGGCTGTGGGCCACCTATAGATGGGACTAAACCTCTAGAGTAGGTTTAATTCATCTTTTATGCTCACCTAAAATAAATCTAATCATAATGCTTCATAGGTAAAATGGTTAGAGAGAGAGAGAGAACATGAAGGGAAACCTAAGCTAATATTAATGATGTACCTAATTTATGGTTGATCCACCCTTTTTGACTCTTAAAACACTAATACAATAAGTGAAAGACTAGATCTAGGATCCCAAAAATATGTCATACATAAATGCTTCATAAAGAGGTTCACCAAATGATCTAAGCTAAGGTAAATGAAGGGAGAGGTCTAAAGTAAGACACTAATTAATCATAGTATCCACATGTGGGCTTTAATAAAGAGATTTAGAACACTAAACATGACCTAGATAACTAGATGAGCTAGTAACTAGGTGAGATCATAATTTGATGAGGGAGAAACTTCTACCACATATGCAAATCTAACATGTACACACTATATTATAATAATATAATCTAAAACATAGCCTTGTATTAATTCCAAGAGGTTACAAACTACATCTTGGTAGAGTTTAGTCATGCCCAATAAAGGCAGTAGAGAAAATACAAAGATGATTTATTTTTTGGCTCAAAAGCCTCTATATATAATAAAAGAAAGAAAGATATATGAGAGCAATGTCTTGGAGAATGGAGGAAAGTCCTCGATACCAAGGTGGTAGCATTTGATTGCTTCTTATTTGTGTGCCTTGATCAACAATAGATCTCCTACTATCCCACTAGTCCCTAAGGTCCTCTCATTGGTTAAGAGTGTAATACTTAGAGATAAGGGTTCATTTCATGATGACTAAGTCTATTTGAGTAGAATTAATACCCCTAGCTACCTCCTCCACTATTAGTTCACCATATTTGGACTCTAAGTCCACTTTACCTATTCATGAGGATTAAATACTCAAAACTTGATACTAACAATCATGTCATGCCTTGGGTGGTAGAGTACCTACTTTGTTGATGATGGGTACTCCTATAGTTATCACATATTCATTATATTTCCATATTCAGATCATAGGTCCCACCTATAGATGTAAAACCAAACTAAATACATTAGTTTTCCTATAGTTGCCTATATTAAAATAAACAAATAGATTATATAGCACCTTCTAGACTCTATTGTGTCCAAAAAGACCCACTTTATCTCTACAATAGCCAAAAGTCCATTTTACATGGATCCTTATTTAGAAATGGTGATCTAGTCACAAGAAAGAGCCTTACATGTAAAATTACAAGCTAGAGGTTCATATTAGCCACATGGGTGGTCCCTTTGATTTATATTAGGTTTAAAATACATATTTTTCCCTTAAGAAGCTTTGTTGGCAACACCTCATTCTTATACACATTCCAGTCCAACTCAGGATGAGATTCAAGCTTAGCACAATATACTTTTTATCAATTTAGGTCCATTTGGTTTTCCTGAGTTAGGTTGGTCCATCGACCTTAGTTGAAACTATCCCAAATCAATCCTTATGTTTATTGTCTATAAAAAATCTAGCTTGGCTCATTTCCCTCTAACTTAGCTCACTCTATTGGATCCTCTAGGTATGAAAAAATGAAAACCCTCATATCTATCTTTGACTTGTCAACCTTGTCCCCACTAGTGCCACTTAGCAAATGTGTATTTTATTTTAGGATCTTATGTCAATCTACCAGCCCTCATGTTTATGTCATGTTTTGGCCTCTCAAGCTATTTGACTTTTTGACCCATCTCACGCCATTGGATCAAGATGTACTATTAAGTGAGGACCATTGATCTTTTTGGGACCTAAATTTTGAAATCCAATGGGTATTCCATGAGATTAAATTTTATGGTTTATAGGACATCACTTTATGTTCACATGACTGTCAATGATGTTCATGCGACCATCAAATTTAATTTGAAAAGGATCTATTTTGTTCAAGCTTAAACTTGACATTAATATGAATGTCTCACTACACAGGACTAACTTCAGAAGCTTCTAACTTAAAATAGAAATTTTGCATGGGCCTAAATTTTTTAAAGATGATCCTATCATGTAGATATGAAATTGGACTTGATCTATTGTTCACGTGAGGCTTCCTAAGCAAGATAAAAAATTGCATAAGTTGTATTGGTCTGTTCATTTCTCCGTGATGTTCTAGTGATGATCCTATATAAAAAACTTGCATAAATTTTTTTTTATAAATCCTTAAATGCCTTGATTTATTCTTATTGTTTTTAAAGCTATTCCATGTTCTTTAATTCTTGAGACATATAATAGCCATGCTCGAATACCTTCATTTACAAACTTTGACCTGGTTTAAAGCCTTTGATCTATTGCTTCCATTAACTCATGTAAGAGATTCATATGTGGGGAAAAAATAGCCGAAATTAACTTATATTATATGGTATTTTATGTTCTTTTAATACAAATATATATGGTAATTTACAATACACAATCCACAAATAAATAGAACCCTGTGTATAGAGTCAGGAAACCCTGTTACATAGTCATATGCTAATGAATGTTAGTATATGTTTGATATTTGGAATTTTAATTGAGTTTTATGAGACTTATTATGATTTAAAATTATAATAATTTATTTATAACAACCATTGACAAGTTTTTAAACCTTGTGGATGAAAACAAACCCCTGAAACCTTACACAGTCATTTAAAAAAGTTACAAAATTATGAGTTTTACTTAGTATGAACCTTAGTAGTATTTATCAGTGAGTTTTAAATATTTGGGAAGATGTATATGGTTAATAAAAAACCTATTAATGTTATTGGTTCCTCTTGAAATAACATAAAACTAAATATACTAAATTTTAAAGTCTCTTTGCCTACATAGTTAAGAAACTAGGGTTTAGAAGCTAAAAACCCTATATATTCTATTCTAACTAGTGGAAAATATTGAAAATTTTTAACCATGTCTATTTTTATATGTTTTAAATGATAAATAAGGTTTAATTTGGGTATCATATGTTCTAGTATGATTTTGGTGACTATGGGTGTGTTGTAGGGCTAGAAAGGCCTAATTGTGAATAAGCTTACAAAGAAATGGTATCTAAACAAATATTTAAGTCTTTAAAATTCATGTTAGGTTTTAATAAGATACATGGTACCTAAATATTGGATTATATTTTGAATAAGACTTACAATTTTTTCAAAAAAAGGGAAAAGGTGAAAAAAAGGCTATAAGGAAATAGGGTCACTATTGAGGTTGAGGGGTGTAAGTGAGAATTGGAGAGTGAATGAGTGGTTTAATTAGGTTAAGAAAAGTTTTTTGTGACTATGATAATTCATCCATGGTGTAATATTGAGTTCATGAGATCAATCATAAGGTTTGAGGTTTTTAGCCTTAGGTAGTGACTTATGTGAAGCTAGTGAGTGAACAAAGTGAGGGAAGATGAATTAGTGAATGGAATGAGTGAATAAAAGAGAAATTAAATTTTATAAGGGTATAATGACAAAAAAAAAATAACTCCAAGTTTTTTTATAAATAGGGTGAATAAATAAGATAATGTTATCAAGTTAGAAGGAAGACCAAAGTTGTTAAGCACTGAAGCCTATGCCCAAAGAAAAGTATTTGAAGTTCAAATCAAAGGTTAAATATTAAATCCAATATGGTGATTTTTAGTATTTTCCAATGTAACTATTCATAATTTTTTATTAGAGTAAGGTAAGCTCTTAGTTTGATTTTATATTGAATTATTAAAGATTGTTAATTTGAGTTTAGCAAAGTATGCTATGAGGATTGCATGAGATAACATTGTAGGTTATTATGGGAAAATATTATGGTGTGAGTATGACCTATTTATGTTAGTATATAAAAATTTAATAATAATAAATAGAGGAATCAAATCCCCTAATTCTAATGAGAAGGACTTGAAACTAGTTGAGAGAACTAAAAAAGGTAGAGTGAAGAGAGCATTGAAGTGCAAGTGGGAAAGATAAGAGAAATAATCCAAGAGAGATTCAAGGGAGATAAGATAAGTCCTATAAAAAGGAATAAAATAATTGAATAAGACCCAATATAGATCTAAAAATCAAGTAGGCAACTTGCTAAGTGATAGGTCTAAGTAGGCCTAGAAAGTGAAGGAAAAGAGCAAAGATAGATGTAGAAGAAGAGGTGAAATAAAGGAGAAGAGAGTTGGGGAAGAGTCTAGAAAAGATAGAAATCATGGTGAAGCTCATGAAATATTAATTAATCCAATGTCTTGGATACAATGTAAATAAGAGGGTGAAGTGGCCACTAGAGCTACTTTTGAGATGAGATGAATGCCTTGAGAAAAGAGAAGAACAAGGAGGGTAAAACCCATAGAAGAATGAGAGATGAAGATTTTCCAATAGATAAACATGATAAATAAGTTGAGAAAAGAGTTTTCATTGAGGATAACAAGGAGAGATAAGTGCCAAGAGAATCACTTGAGGAAAGAGACAAGAAGAAGAGGAGAATGTCTATGCAGTGGCATTCATGGAGACTATGTGGTCTCTTATTTTATATTTTAATGTTGATTTTAAGTGTGTGTATTCAAGTATGAAGAAAATTTTGATTAAGGTCAAGGATTAGACCTCAAATCTTGTAATAAATGGGTCAATTTAAGCATCCAATAAGGTGAATGAAGAAGATAAGGAAAGAGGATAGGTTATAGAAGATAAGATGATAAATATTGAAGAATATCAACATGCTAAGATTTAATTGGAAGAGGAATTTCATGATGCTTTGACAAGAATTACAATTGAATCAATAGAAGAGGCACACAAGAAATAAAAGATGGAAATTCATGAAGATATGAATGAATAAATAACAATACAACAATCCTATATGGAGTTAAATGAGTTCTTAAGCATTGATTTTTTTTACACATTTGAAAAGAAAGAAGATAATATGCATATTGGAAGAAAGAAGGAAAAGGTGAAATCCTCAAAGATAGTACAAAATCAAGGATATGTGATGCCTAAGTGGATCAATCAATTAGGTGATGAGCCAGAGAAAGTAAACCTCATGAAATAGGTTATGCAAAGCAAGGATTCAAGTGAAAAACAAGAACACACATGGAGAAAAGATGCAAAAGGGTAGGTTGCATCAAAATAGCATGATAGGATATCAAGCCAAGAAGCATGAATAATATGAGGTAAGAAGAAAATTTGAATCTAAGCATGTACAAGGAAAAAAATGGGTTGTGAAAAATATGAAGTGGTTGCACAAATATAGTATTGAAGGTACACTTCAATAAAGCATGAAGATAGGAGAAGATTTCAATTCAAAGAATAAAATAGAAGACATGGTGGATTCAAATCAAGATAAAGAGAAGAAGATGCAGCTGAGTGAGCAAGATGACAAGTGTGAAAAGGTTAAGTATTCTCAAGATTTGATTTATAATGTCATTTTTGATGATGTATATGAAGATGATTCAAATAGTGAAGATGTTTTGTATAGAGAAACAATGTCATTGTTCAAACGATTTGTGAAAATTCAAAATGAAGATGAAGCACCTCCTATAGTGCTTAACATATTTGATGTTCAATAGAATGAGATTGATTTGACTCTCACGAATTATGGAGTCTAAGGACAAGTCAAGGATCAATATTCCCAAGAATATGAAGAATAACATGGTCCAAAATTTGATGAAGAATGTGGAGAGATAGATGCTCATGTTTAAATAATAAATTGAGATGTTAGAGAAGGGTTTTAGTCTATTGAAAGGACTACATACAAGTGAAGATTAGCATGAGAAGCTCATGAGTGAGCTCAAAGAAGAAACATGTAAAATTTATGAAACATTGGATGACATGGTGTTAATAGATATGAAGACACTAACACAAATTTTGAACAATAATAAACATGCATGGGAGAAAATAATATTACATATATGGATCGGTAAGAAGGAAATGAGCCACAAGAGCTCATGATCATGCAAGGGAAAGACAAACGAGTGAATTCAAGAAAAAAAATTAATATGATTAATTTGTATGAAGGTATAAAAATGGAGTTAGAAGAATAAAGGAATGATCAATATACTAGAACAAATTTTCAAGAAGCATATTCAGGAGATAAGCTAAATGAAAAGGGTAAAAAAAATTATGTGGAGAAAGGTACAACTTAAAATGAGACTAAAATAAACATACAAGATCATGGAACTAGTGAAGAGGCAATTTGGTCTCATGACACTCATAAAATTCAAATGGTTGATGATGTCTACAAAAGTGCATCTAAAGATAAGGATTAATATGTGTATAAACACCATGAATTGACTGAGAATGAAGTGGAGAAATGGACACTTGCATTTGAGAAAGAGTTGAGAAGAAGAAGATGGAAAAAGAAAGTAAAGATCAAAGTTTTGAATACTAAGAAAGATAGAATGGATAAAGAATAACATGAGAAAAGTAAAAAGGAACACAAAAAATAAAGACAAGTAAATGAAAATTATAAAAAGAGAAAGAAGATGGTTATGTTACCATTTAACTTTTCTCCCTCTTGCGGAGTATGATGTAGGAGCATCTAGCAAGCAAATGCCATTTTTCAATTATGAAGGACTCATGTGATAGTTAGGGGTCATATTTGGTAAATTTTGTGGTATAAGTGTGTGTGAAGGATCTTATATCATCCATTTGAATATTTACAATCATTTTGAGTCACCAGGATTATGATTTGTATATGTTTGGAGTTTTCCCTCCAAAAATGTAAGTTTAAAAATTTAAATATTAGACTAAACCTAGGAGGACCATAAGCATCATATGAGGTGGTTAGGTGAGATAAAGTTGGTACAAATGGGAAAGGATTTATGTCAAGAGTGTTTTGAAGCAATTTTATGTCTAACTCCTAAAGTCATGTAAATTAAGAGATATGTTAACTCATGTAACTACCACTCACACATTGATTTGGCCATTGTGAAAAAGTCTTATTTTGTGATTACCCAAAACAATGTATAATTTTTATGGTATTGAATTTTTAGGAGAGAGGATAATAGGAGGAAAGAAGAGATGAGAAATATCTCTGAGAATGAGGGAGAGGAGCAAAGAACAAAAGATTGTATACCTTTCAAGAAGGTGGCAAAGTCCATTCATGGTTTATTTATGTAAATAAAATGATCCAAGTGAATAAAGATAAGTTGTTTTTATGTGTTTAATATTCTATGATAAGCATATTGACTGTTATAGATTATAATTTTCATTTGAAAAGCCATTGAGGCTATATATAGACATCTTTATGTGTGTTGTTACAAGTTTGAGACAATGAATGTAGGTTACAATCCACAAGAAGATGTTTTGGATAATTTTTCAAGAGTATGAATGAAGGTAATTTTATGTAACATAAATCTTGAAGATGTTTGAATCATAAAAACTTTTATTATTTATTTAATTTGGTGTTTATAAAGAAAGGAACTTAGAAAAGGACACCTCATTCTTGTAACCCTGTTACTTATAACTATCAAGAACGTGGTAAGTTGATGTTTCTTTATATATATTTTGTGGTTTTATTTGAAATTATAGTATATAGGAAGATTAAATTATATTGTATGTTATTTTATGTTCTTTGAATACAAATATATGTGGTAATTTCTAATACACAATCCACACATAAATAGAATCATGTGTATACAGTCAGGAAACCCTATTGCATAGTCATATGAAAATGGAGAGTATATTTTTGAGAGGTGGAATGGTCATTGATTTTTTGTAGAATTATTATGATTTAAAATTATAATAAGGTCTTGATAACAACCATTGAGAAGTTTTATAACCTTGTGGATGAAAACATATGCTTGAAACCTTACACAGTGATTTAAAGAAGGCACAAAATTTTGAATTTTTCTTAGTATGAACCTTAAAAGGATTGATCAATGCATTTTACCTATTTGGGAAGGTTTATATGGTTAAAAATACCTTTTAAATTTCTTGGTTCCTCTTGATATAACCTAAAACTAAATATACTAAATTTTGAAGCCTCTCTATCTACACAGTCAAGAAACTAGGGTTTAGAAACTAAAAACCCTATATCTTCTATTCTAACTGGTGGAAAAGATTGAAAATTTTAAAAATTTATATTTTTATATAATTAAAATTATTTATGAGGTTTAAATTTGGTACCATATGGTCTAGTGCAGTTTTGGTGACTGTGGGTGTTTTGTAAGGCTAAAAAGGCCTAATTGTGAAGAAGCTTACAAAGGAAGTGGTATATAAACAAACAGTTAAATATTTAAAATTAATTGGATGTTATAAGTATATATAGGGTGAAAAAATATGGTATTATATTATAATATGACTTATATATTATTCAAATAAAGGGAAAAGGTGAAAAAATAAGTTACAAGGAAATAGGGTCGTTATTGAGGTTGAGGGTGTAAATGAGATTTGGAGAGTGAATGAATGGTTTAATGAGGTTAATAAAAGTGTTTTGTGACCAAGATAATTCATCCATGGTTTAATATTTATTCTATGGCATCAATCATAAGATTTGATTTTTTTAGCCTTAAGTAGTGACTTATATGAAGCTAGTGAGTGAGCAAAGTGAGGGAAGATGAATCAGTGAATGGAATGAGTGAATATAGGAGAAATTAGATTTTAGAAAGGTATAATGAAAAAAAAAAAGTGATTCATATTTTCTTGTGAACAATGTGAACAAGGGAGAGAATGTTATCAAGTTATAAATAAGATCAAAGTTGTTAAGCATTGAAGCATATGCCCAAAGCAAAGTATTTGAAGTTCAGATCAAAGATTCAAAATTAGAGACAAGATGGTGATTTTGAGGCTTTTACCATGAACATATGCATAAATCATAGTCTTAGGGATGTAATATATATTTCATCCACCTCAAAATAGCAAAGGTAGTTAGCTTGAATCAAGATACAATCCATAACATACTATTGTAATGAACTAAATAATCATCATCATCATGTACATAACATAAAATTAAAGCTAAATCAATAAGTTAATGATCATGAAAATAAGTAACATATAACCATCCATACATCATTATATAAAATATATCTTATCAAAATAGTAATTAACCAATCAATAACCATAAAATCTATAAATCAATAGGTTATCAAGTCTAGAGAAGAATCGAGATGTAACAAATTAACCCTAAACCCTCCTGGTAATTTATCTGATGCAATTAGCCTGGTCAACCTTATTAGGTGGGAAATAAATTTTTTATGTCTTGAAATGTGTTAACTTAGGCTGACAAAGATCATTAATGCTTGTTAAACCTAGAATGGGGTTAACCCTATTGATGTAGTAGGAAAAGTGATAAAATGGATTCTTCCTTAGGTAGGGACTATTTTAGGCATTGATCTACTAAGGTAAGTGTATATGTGGGGTTTTAATTATTATTTAAATCTATAAAATTAACTTTTATTCATTTTATGTGGTGGCATAGGGTCCAACAGTATTACAAAGCACCAAAGGTCTACCAACCCCTTTCCTAGTGCACCTTTAAAGTGTGCACTTAGAGATATTAAAAATCTATAGTTTCCTATAAGATATAAATCATAAAAAACTAATAATTTTTAAAAATATTGTGTGTATACACAATCTCTATATCCCTTTGTGCTCCTACATCTTGATGTTCTTCAACATGATCCTACTCTTGGTGTTCTTCTTAGTCATCATATCATTCCTCATGTGCTTCATTCTCTTATTCCTTATCCTACACATGTACTTCTTGTTCTAGGGAATCAATTTTTTATAGTGTTTCATTTAATATTGTGAGTTTTTGATTGAGATTTAAAGCTTGCTCAACTCCCAAAATGTTAGGATCAGGTTGTTGATCCTAATTAGAAGTTATCTCAACATTTGCCTTTCAAAAAACCATTTTATCCTATTGAAATAGGAGATATATTCCATGTTAGTGGACTCATTAATCTCACATGTTTAAACCTATACTCTGATACCACATGCTAGAATCAACCTTGTTTCACATAGAAAAAGAACACAATTTTTTTAGTTAAGAATAATAAACAAAATATGATATAATATTAAGACATTTACACTGTTCAAATTTATGACACAATTATTTTTAGATAGAAAGTAAATAAATATAAATATTACACTTTGTACACTAATTTATTGATTATGATTAAAATCATTACTTATTTTACCCAAAATGGGGTCTCAATGATGCAAACATTATAAGATTATGAAATGATTCCTATAACATAATATCAAGGTACAACATAATAATAAGTGAAACATTTATGTAAAATCATCCATAAGTGAATATAAATCCATCATTGTGATACAAAATAATATATAATGAATATACAAGTTTCCAAGCAACCTCTATTATGTATTTTATATAATATTCCAATGTTAAATCTTAGTAATGCAATAGAGCCTCAAAGAAATAGCTCATGAAATAAGTGCAGTAGCCATGAGTATGTAACACCTTTAGTTCATTTTAGCTATAAATAGGGAGAGAATCATCTAGGTGTTTTACCTTCAACCACAGACTGACTATCTATTACACACTTCCCAACTAAGAGTGGCTCATCCTTTCATGAATAAGAAGATAATTATGAAGAAAGTAACTAAAACCATATAATAATCACATATGAAATTATAATGATTGTGAAATGCAACCAACTAATTAAACTCCATTTGATGACCTAAGCAAATCACATAACTTTTTTTGGTACACTAACAATGCATATATCTTTAATATTATTTTGGCCAAATTAATTTATAATATTATCAGATTCCAAATATGGGTCATAATACACAATATTCATACTCTTTTTAATAAAAATTGTCATTACTATGTATTTTATAATTAATGATGAGCTTTCAAAAATAGTCTCAATGCCTATACTCATCATTATTTATCAAGTAGGATGACTAATAAACAAAATAACTCAAATTCCAAAGAAACCAAATACTAGTCTTCATTATTTAATAAGAACACAATAACCTTATCTAAATATTCACCTAAATCTTGTCTAATATCTTACACATTTAGTCACACATGTTATTTTAAATTGGTCATATTCAATTCCAAAACATATATTTATATATTTAAATTTATAATGTTGTATTTAATTATAACCTCAAATTAACAACACTTGAATAATCTTTTAACTAATATTAGTTTAAATTATGTATTAAATTTCATTCCATAATAGTACTGGATCTCATTCACAAGGTAAGGTCATACTATAAAATCCCGATTTAATTCAAAACAAAGATCAATATACATCGTATTAATTTACTAAGTCTTTAACCTACAGGTTTAAGATATAATCATAACCCCCAATAGTTTTATTAAAATCGAAACCATAAATGTCTTGACATTAAAACTCTCTATGGTATTATAAGTATTCATAACTCAAATATTTATCTAGTGGTAATATGCTATTATAAATTGACTGTTAAAGGAAGGTTTATTTTCATTAATATGTCCATTTCATTATAAGTTTGGGAGTGGGAGTTACCTCTCACTCACATGTTTATAATATTTTAAAGTAATCTATATAACTTGAAAAATATCTTCCCTCATCACTACAACTCAAATACAAATTTCATTCTAGTTATATATATGTTTATCCTAACTCAATTGTATTAACTCAAATATTTACAACCTCATATAAAAATATATGTCTTACCTATTTCATATTAACAATTGAATTAAAAATACTCAAAATAGATTTAGTTTTCTTCATTTATTGCTACTCCTACATACTATTATAGCCAAGTTAATAGTCATAACATATTTCATTTTATCTAAAATAGTCATGTGTGTTATGTATTACAAAATCTATTTTAACCTAAAATTTATCTATTAACTAAACCCAAAATGAATATTATAATATTAAGTTCTTTTTTTACTATGAAATGAACCCACATATGTCTGTGTTGAATTCACACTATAAATACTAATTCAAACTATGGGACCTTAAAATAAATTAATAGCTACAACCATGTATTAACCATGAGCCATTTTAGAGAGTCCAAATGTTCCATAAGTTTAAATTTTATGATAGTATTAAAACAATTAACATAAATAAAATCATCAACCTAACTATTTAAATTAAAAAAATCTCCAATAGCATAAGCATTATGACATGCTCACCTATATGGTCCTGCAAGTGAGAATGTATTATCACCCCCATGTCCATATGCTTGAGAATGGGGTTTTTTAATAACAATAACCTCTTATTAAATATAAAAATACCTAAATTATCAAGTAATAATCTCTATTACTAGGCAATATCCATAATAATCACAATAAAGAGTGATTTCAAGGCATAAACTATGGTTTGACATTTATCTATATTCTAAGGGTATACTAAGTTCAAATGAAAATTTAAATAAAATAGATATATAAATTCCTACTACATTTTAATAACCTATTATAAAATTATTCAATCCATAATTAAAACTCTTGAATCATTTAACTATGCCTCTTTTACACTTGTGAATAAATTACTAGCATGAGTATTGTGAATACTAGATGCAAGTCCAAAAGGTTGTAATTTGAGTCAATTATTCTTCCTCCTTCTACCAATGTTGTTTTTATCCTTTTAAAATTATTCCTATTTTTTTATATTTCCAAATATTTTTCCTTTTATCTCATTTTTTCATTCCTAGATCCATTCTAAAAACCCTTTTACTCTCCCCATACAACTAGAGCTTCATAATAGCATGCATAACAACACTATTTTTCATTTCCATCTCACTGCCTCTAACTCAAGAGACTCAAATGTATCTCCAAAAAATAATTGAAACCCTAATATTATTTTTTATTTTTAATCAATTGTTTATCCACACCCCTAACCAAGGTTAATGAAACTCAATCACATTTGCCACCCAAAAGTGGATTTGAAAATATATTTCCTTAGATGTCACCAACTCACCATTTGTCTCAGAGTTTGAAAAAATATATTTATAAAATGATTTAACTTAATTTACAATTAATATTTTATAACCTTTCCTATAGTTTTTGAGACATAAATAATAAAATGCACATTTTTATAAACAATTATGTTCCAAGACCACTAACTAGTTAAAGAAGTTCTTATGCTTCTTTATAACTCATTTTAAAGCCTAGATTATACCATTTTAGCTAATACATTAATTGAATATTTAATTTTATAGAGTTTATAGTGTAAACAAGAATCATTCCATAAAATTCAAGTGAGTTATAAGGCATTATTCTACACATAGTCAAAGATACAAACAATAAAATAGCCTAAAAAATACAAGGCTAAAACAAGAAATAAAGACTCAAAAATGACAATTCATAAATTCAAACATGGTAGTCATACACCAGAATATAATATAATAAAAAAATAACAATATGACTCATGAAACATTAGAGAACACTCAAAATAAAATATGAAGTCTAAGACTCATGTTATGAAATTGAAATAAAGTCTAAGAAATCAAGTAGAGAGTTCAGTGTGTGATGGTTATTCTCGATAGATTATATATACTTAAAAAATTTAAATTTTTTTGTCTTCTCTCATATAATGCTCTCCCTATGTACCACTCAACATAAAATTCAATATTCCAAGTAAACTAAAATAACAAAATAGACCCATCTATTAAATGTAAACCAAAATTTAACTAATCCTTAGTAGAAAAAAAGATGTTGGTTGTTAAGGATTGGACAAAAATATATCACCACAAATCACACTTGATCATATGCATAAATATGAGGAAGGGGATTCGAGAACAAAACATGATAAAGACCCAATAAAAAGTATTTTAGAAGATGCAAAAAGCATTACCGGTCACTATACAACAAGAGGAGGAAACACCAGATCTCCCTCTTTTGGCAAACACCAAATATCCTAATTACATGATTACATATTGGTATGAAAGTGATGATGATGATATGGAAGCTCCACTAGACGAAAAGTTGCATCAACTCAATTTCAATCCTATTGATCCTATATAATACTTATCTCATACTTTATTCATACATGTGGGAACTAGAACATATACAAAAGATTCATATATAGTAAAAAGAGATGAATCAAACACTATTATCAAGGCACAATACTCTAAGGACAAATTAAAATATATAGTTAAATAAAATTAAATTAAAAAATAATTGTTTCAATATTATTTCAAAATACATCAAAAATAAATTCAAGCTTAATTTTTATGGGTTACATTACTTGAATACAATATTGCAAATACCCTCAAGTTCTGAAATGTTACAATTAACATAGTATCTCTTTAATAAAAATAACAAATTGAAAAATGAATAAAGTTGAAAATAAGCATCATAGTGGAAACATGAGATGCTAATAAAAGATCATATCCAAAATAAATAGTTTATAGAATAAAATTTATAAAAATAAAGGCTATAAATAGAGCATGATGAACAATAAAGGTCACATAAAGAGAATACAAAGGGATAAAGTTAAAAAGTAGAATATCCTACATGTACAAACATAAAAAGATAAGTTTCAAAATCAAAAGTAAACTATGCAATATAACATATTTAGAAAATTGTATCTTACAAAGGATAGTAAAAATTAATATGTACCAAAGAAGGCTAATTTGGATCTAAAACAAGTAGCTAAAAAATATTCATCATTTTTGGAGCCTCAAATTATTATTATTCACATTAATGGAAATAAATGTGTTAATTTATAAATAACCTATTTTCATGAGGATAATATATTTATCTTACATTCTTTAATACATGGGTATTAAAAAAAACACTTTGGGAAATATTACAAGGCTTAAATGTTGCATTCAATCCATTTATATATGAGTAACAATAAGCTTTAAAAAATTATCTATCACATTTAAAATTAAACCTAACATGGATCAATGTAATTAAAATTTGGGAAAACCAAGGATGATTGAAAAGGAGGTGACAATGAGTAAATACCATGATTCTTTCACATTTGAGCATGAAGTTATAATAGTTAGTGTTGTCACCAAATCTTGTACCCTAGAGGAGGTTGTTCAAGCCTACTCTAAGAATCGGTAAATTATGGAATACCTCCAGTCCTGTGGGTTTCCTATAGTAGATGTAGACCTCTAGGTTTAAGGGCTAGCTCCCTAGATTGATCCTTAAGTGTTTATCACCTACACTAACTAATTGCTTGTGTGAAAAGGGATAAAATTATGCATGAATGTAAGATAATCTAATGGTGTGATATAATATAAATATATAAAATTGAATACCATATTATTACACTAAGAGATATGACCTACAACACTAGCTTCAAAGTCCTAGAATACTCTAACATTAGTATTTCAAATATGGAGGTGATATGCATGAAACCATTCAAGGTAAGTGAACCAGAGATCAGATTATTGATAGTAAAGATACTTGTATTCTTTAAGGTAGTAAAACACACTATAGACACTCCATATTACATGTTAGAGTGAGAACTACTTGCACCAAACATGAAAGGATAAAGAGAAGGCAAGGATAGATGTTTATCACTAGAATTCACAATACATCACTTCACACACTTAGACAAGATGTTTTTGAACTCAAAAATAGATTGAAAATATTATTCAAAGGTAAAGTACAATATAAAACCAATAGGGCTTCACCATACCAGGTGTGTAATTTTAATACAAGAGCTAAAATAGCTTGCATTTATAGAATGTGACAAGAGAGAGAAGAAAGCGGAGCTCAATGGTCATAATTCCACATGTCAAGGCATGAAAACCAATTATATTACAAAATAATGAAGTGTGAAATAGACCATGAAAATTCTTTTTGGAAAAATGTCCATGTGAATCATGAAAAATCCTCAAAATTGGCATAAGACCCTTAAAATGCATTCTTGAAATTGCCTTCATGATTAGGCCTCCTTTAAGCACTTGAAACAAAACTAGGGAGAGTTAACACATGAAAAATGTAGAGGGGTTAGAAAAAAGATTCAAAAATATATTGTCACTTGGATTTTCACCCTTTTAGGAGATGGAAAAGCTTTCCTCATCCAAGTGGCACAATGGAATCAACTCTAGGCTTGTGGGCAGCCTAAAGAATGAAGTGAATCTCTTGATAGGGCTAGCTCCCTTGATGTAACACTTTGGATTGAAACTACTAATAAAATTGGGGTGAAAATGGATAATGATAACTTATATAAAACTAATATAAGTGAGTTGATACACCAAATAACATGATGAAATCCAAACATATGCATATTACACTTGAAATCAAAGGATAAACTAAACATACACTCCCCCGATCTTCATCTTCTCACATCAATGTTACATTGTGAGGTTATGGATGAATGTGAAAAGTTAGGAGAAGTAGACAAGAATCCTATGAGGGTACTAATGAAAAGACTAACTCACTCAATCTTTCACATGCCCTTCAAGAAGAAGCTTTCCAACTATTAATAGGATGAAAGAATGACAAAACATGCTAAGGAATCCATAGTCTTCACTTATGCAAAATCAAATATTATAAATGAACACACTAAGAATAGTCATGGAAGAGGTAAAAATCATTTGTCTTATTTATCAAAAGGTATACATTTGAGTAGGGCTTCACAATACTCAGTTGAAACATCCCACAATGAAAGTAATAGATGAAGATTACAAGTAGTAGATGAGGTTTAGGTGCCTAAGATCAACTTTAGTTCTCCTCAAATGTTTCAAATGAATTATTAGTCATTTAAAATGTTTAATACAACTATCAACCCTTTATTTCACACATGAAACTCCTATGAAGGAACCTATAGGTGATGTTTAATGGCAGACTGAGTTTAGATAGTGGTCATGAGATAGACAATATGAATGTTTTGACCTTATGAGAAGACTTGTATCCTAACCAATCTTCCAAACCATTTTTTATCATCATAAGGACCCTAAAAACAGTTTTCACAACCTCTTCTCAACATGATATTTCCCAATGAAACACTTATAGATGCATTCTAAATTATGTGTATGACTAAAGTCCAAACATGGTCCTTTCTTATGCCAATTAGAGGATTTTTATTTGATTTTATTGATCGTATAATATGTTGAGCATCATGATACTTACAAAACACCTTCATGGATATGATAAGGATATTTTACACACATGTTTTACCATGGCTGCAAATGAACTCGAGCAAAGGATTGACTGTGAGCATAGCAAAACTAAAAATTTGATCTAAGCATAGTGTTTAAAAACTAAAAATTAATGGATAATCTCAAATATGACATGGGGAAATTACTATGGTCCTATCACAACTATATGTAACCATTTCCAAATCATGAGAAACTTTGTAGATAGTGGAAACTTGCCTATCATCCAAATGAGACTAATTGGCCAACATGAGATGATTTAGTCATAAAATCAACTCCAAACATGAAAAAAATAATGAGGAACATTTTATGAGGATTTAAAAATAATTTATAACCAACATAAATAGTTATATTATACATAATCCTCCAAACCAAGGCAAAACCTATAAGATACACGTATTAGTAGGCAAATTTGCATAGTCAAATTGTTAACAATGGTTCATAAGACATAGTTGATAAATATTATAAATAATTATTTTAAAATTAAGGTATATAAGTTTAATATAACCTAACCAAGGTGTTCGAGCTGGAACCTCTTGAGCTATCCTTACCAAGCAAAAACTTACAAGTCACTTTTGTTTGCCAAGAAGGGTGAAAAGGGAGTAGAATTATTTTGATCAATAAATGGAACTTCAAGATTAATAAAAAAAATTAAATGAGCTTGGAAAATTTTAATGGGAACTTCCTAATCATTTTCCATGTGGAAAACTTCCCAAAAAGGTCATACAAGTGCCAAACTCCTCTTTTCCTTAAGAAAACTGCCCCTTCTTCTACATAACCTACCATATTATAGTTATGTTATTTTATCAAGACTTAATTGGACACATGGGTCATGAAATAATCTTTATTAACCTTCATATTTCCTAATAAACTTATAAAAATTATTAAATTCACCTTTTTGACCCCTAAAATGACCCAAAATGATAAATAGACATAAAAAATAATTGACCAAGGCCAATATAAGATCATTTGATATTATTTAACATGTAATATACCCCATTACACTCATATTAAACCCAATATAAACCTAAAAATTAAATTTTTTACTATATGTGCCTCAATTTGACTAAAAAATCAAATTTGGTCAACAAATTGGTGACTCATAGGGGTAGTATGCCTACTGTACTAACTATACCAATAGCCTTATCAGTCTATTTGGATTAGGAGTCATCTAAATCTAAGATAAAAAAAAGTATACCTTTTACCATTGACTATAAAATTTGATCAAGACAAAGACTACTAATTGACTACCTCAACCACACAAAGCAAAAGACACACATCAAATAAGAAGGAAAACACACAACAAGACACACACACACTTATGCTCAAGGCAATTAGGAAAAATAGGATAAAACTATGATATACAACTAAAAACTAAGAATACCACCCTCATATATCAAAGTGAAAGATTGAGACTCTTCTTGCTTCATGACATGAAGGATTGAATGAGTCATATAGCATTTTGTCTTTTAGCATTGATGCCTCCAACTTTCCCATGATATTTTCCAACTTCATTGGCATGATGTTCATTGAAAACTAGGTATATCCAAACAAATTATATATGGGAATTATTTACTCTTATGTCCAAATAGCCTTAAATTTCTCATATGATCCTTTAACTATGACCTCTAATGGTGATTTAATAAGGCATACCATCTTGTCTTCCATAGTGCTCTCAACCAGATTGGGCTTCTTCTCAACTACAAGTTCTTCTAGTTCATCAAGGAGATTTGAAAACTCTTCCCAATATTGTTCATTATCCTCCAAGAAAGTTTCTTTCCTTACCTTTTCATGTGCTTGACCCTCAACTTGGAAAAGCTTTTCAAGCTCTTGAAATAGCTCTATTTATAGCTACTAATCACCTTTGTCTTCTTCATCCTTTAGAATCATTACCTCTTCAATATTGTAATGGTAATATAAAACCTCATGATCAGACATGGAATGTTTTTCATGTATCTCTTTCTTCAAGTCTTGGCCACTTTTTTCATGGATACACATCCCTTCAAATATGGAGGCAAAAGCTTGTGAATTGTATTTTTGTTCACCAAGGGGAGCCCTTATGGTAATCTCTTCCTCATAATCACTCATGAGGTTATTTTGATCAGCCATGAATTGAGATTTCTCTTATTCACTTTATTATATCAAGATAGGATCTTCTTCCAAGATTTATTCTTTGCCACAAGGAAGAGATTCTTCATTATCAACCAAACAAAGAAATTCAAAACAAGAACTCACCTCTTTTTCAGCACTTAGGACCTCCTGAGGGCTTTAAAATTACACCTCAGCTATCATAATCTGATATTATTTTTCAAGGGATACAATATATTCAACCTCATTCATGGTGATTCCAATACTAGGCATCTTGAAATATGGTGACCTAGCCCAATAAGGCTACCTAGGAGTTATATTTTCTTCAAGCAAGATTTCTAAATTTTCCACAACTAGTTGCTCTTGTTTTGGTTCCCACACCATAGGTCCATCAAGGCAAAGGGTGATGGGATGAGGAAAATAGGAAGTAATTTGTGAAGGTGGAACATAAGGCTCAAAATCATATTGGGAACTCTCTTGAAGGAGGTTATATGGGGTATGTTTAGGAATAGAATTTTCCTTTAGGTATAAGCCTTCTATCATACCTTGACTTATCAACTTCATCCTTGACTCCAACTCTTCAATTTTATTGGATAGGTTCTCTTGTAAAATTATCTCTTGAAGTTCATATTAATCATCATGATCATAAGGAATGTATGATGGATAGCATGGAACACAAGAAGCATCTTGAGGAAGGGTGGGAGGGACTTGTAAAGGATTAACTTTATTTTCCACTTCACACTCAATAATTCTTCTATCTTATTTATTTCCCCATGACTCTAATATCTTTCTCCAAATTAGGATATTAGGATTAAAGGTCTTCTCTTGAAGAAGTGTGGGATGGGTTTGTATAGGATTAACCTCACACTCCTTTTCAATAATTTTTTACTCTTTCTTTCCCCATGATTCCACTATTTTATTCTAGCTTAAAATGTTAGGATTTCAAGTCTCCTTTGGAGGTGATGGGGATGCAATATGAGATGGAAATGAGGGTTTGAACTCCACTTATTTTGATACCAACATGGACTGATTCATATTCATATTTTCTAATTCAATCTTCTTATCAAGATTATTTTCAGACACAACGTTTCTCTTTTCAACTCTCTCCTCCAATTGATTAGGAAAAGGATGAATTTGATAGGCTTGATTTGGCTCATGAGTAGGGGTCATGTATGGATGATAGGAAAATTTGGGAAGTGGATATTAATTTTGATAGGTTTTGTGAGGTTTAATTTCATGATATCTTGGCCTATCCTCTAAGGAATAGACCAAACCACTCACATCTAGCATCTCACATGTGAACCTTTGCCAATTGGCTCTCTCAATAGGTGCCCATTCTCTCTTGACCAACTCTAAATAATTTCTCACTTGATGAATGGAATGATTAAGAACCCATTAACCACATCCCCTTAGATTATCAAGATCCAACATGTACTTTTCATATCCTAAGAGTGTCTTCTTGAAGGTGGAAATGGATGGACTTGAGAA
The DNA here is from genome assembly GCA_037957365.1 of Torreya grandis. Lineage (NCBI taxonomy): Eukaryota > Viridiplantae > Streptophyta > Pinopsida > Cupressales > Taxaceae > Torreya > Torreya grandis. Next base: position 1,062,123 of record JARHVA010004181.1, on the reverse strand, counting down.
GTGGCTAGGTTAACTAGGGGAAACAATACATTGAGAAGGTAGTTTATAAGATTGGTAATAATAATGAGAATGCTGATAATGTAAATGTGTGATTTGATATGGATCATAAAAATACTATTAAATATCACCCCAATTCTAATTAAGAACTTGATCATACTGATAGGGAAAGCCATAAGCCTGGAAAGTCTCACCAACTTATGTAAAATTTTACTCAACACCAAAATTAGGAATGAATTTTCATTGAAAGAAATTAAATAAGAAAATACATTTATAAAAATATTTAAATGATAACATAGGCTACTTGAATATCTGATGTATCTTTGGAGTCACCATTGATGCTTTGATAAATGCCTCTAAAGGTTGATTATTGAGAGACAACACCAAAATCTCTCAACTTCTTGAAACAAGAGTCCCACTAGGCAAGCCAAAAACTATTGTCACTTGTATTTTCACCCTTTTAGGAGATGGAAAATCTCTCCTCATCCAAGTGTCACAATGGAATCACCTCTAGGCTTGTGGGTATCCTAAGGAATGAAGTGAATCTCTAGAAAGGGCCAACTCCCTTGATGTACCACTTTGGATTACAACTACTACTAAACTTAGGGGTGAAAAGGGAGAAGGATAATTGAAATCAAAATAATATAAGGGAAGTGATATAACAAATAACATGATGACATCTAACCATATGGATATTACACTTGAAATCAAAGGACAAACTAAACATACACTTCCCTAATCTTCATCTTCTCACATCAATGTTACATTGTGAGGCTACAGATGAATGCACAAAGTTATGAGAACTATAAAAGATGCCTATGAGGGAAATAATTAAAATACTAGATAAACAAATCCTTGACATCTCCTAAAACACTTCACATTCCCTACAAGAAGAAGCTTTCCAACTATAAATAAGATGAAAGAATGACAAAACATGTTAAGGAATCCATAGTCTTCACTTATGAAAAATCAAACATTCCAAATGAACACACTAAGAATAGTCATGTAAGAGGTAATAATTATTTATCTTATTGATCAAAATATATACATTTGAGTAGGGCTTCACCATACTCAGGTGGAACATCCCACAGTGTAGGTAATAGATGAAGATTGCTAGTAGTAGATGAGGTTTAGGTGCCTAGGATCAACTTTAGTTCTCCTCAAATATTTCAAATACATTATCAATAATTTAAAATGTTTAAAACAAATGTAAATCCTTCATTTCACACATTAAACTCTTATGAAGGTAGGTGATGATTAATGGCAGACTAAGTTTAGATAGTGGTCATGGGATAGACAATATGAATGTTTTGACCTTAGAGTAGACTTGGATCCTAACAAATCTTCCAAACTAGTGTTTATCATCATAAGGATCCTAAAACTAGTTTTCACAACCTCTACTCAATGTGATATTTCCTAATGAAACACTTGTAGATGCATTTTGAACTATGTGTATAACTAAATTATGAACACAATCCCTTATTATGCCAAGTGGAGGCTTTTTATTTCATGTTATTGATTTGAGAATATGTTGATCATCATGATACTTCTAAAACACCTTCATGGTAATGCTAAGGATATTCTACACACATGCTTTACCATGGCTACAAATGAACTTGAGCAAAGGATTGACTGTGAGCATAGCAAGACTAAAAACAAGATCTAAGCATGGTGTTTCAAAAATAAAAATTAATGGAGAAGCTCAAATATGACATAGAGACATCATTATGATCCTATTATAACACTTTAAAACCATTCCTAAAGCATGAGAAACTCTGTAGATAGTGGAAACCTACTTATCAAATGAGACTAATTGGCCAACAAGAGATGATTTAGTCATAAAATCAACTCAAAACATGAAAAAAAGCATGAGGAAAATTTTATGAGGATTTAAATATCATTTTTAACCAACATCAATAGCTATATTGTACGGAATACTCTAAACCAAGGCAAAACCTATAAGCTACACAAATTAGTAGGCAGATTTACATAATCAACTTGTTAACAATTGTTCATAAGGCAAAATTAATAAAAATTAAAAATAATTATATGAAAATTAAGGAATATAATTTTAGTACAACCTCCCTAAGGTGTTTGAGCTGAAACTTCCTGAGCTGTCCACACCAAGCAAAAACTTGCAAGTCACTTTTGTTTGCCAATAAGGGTAAAAAGGGAGTAGAATGATTTTGATAAATAAATTGAAATTTAAGATCAAAAAACATTTAAATTATCTTATAGAAGATGAATGGGAATTAATTTACCATTTTTCATGTGTCACACTTCCCAAGGAGGCCATATAAGTGCCAAACTCCTCTTTTCCTCAATAAAACTACCCTTTATTTTGCATAACCTGCCATATTTAAGTTATGTTATTTTATTAAGACTTAAGTGGACACATGGGGAATGACGTCATATTTTTTAACCTTCACATTTCCCAAAAAAACCATGTAAAGCATTAAATGCACCTTTTTGACCCTTAAAATGACCCAAAATGATAAATGGACATAAAAATTAATTAACCAAGGCTAATATAACATCATTTGAGATTAATTAACATTTAATATACCCAATGACACTCATAATACACCTCCTATAGAAATATAAAGTCAATTTTTTACTATAGGTGCCCCAATTTGACTAAAAACTCAAATTTGGTCAAAAAATTGGTAACTCATAGGGGTAGTATGCCTACTATACTAACTAGAAAAATAGCCTTATCATTTCATTAGGCTTAGGGGTCATATAAATTTGAGACAAACAAGGATAATTTTAACCATTGACTACAAACTTTTATCAAGATAAATACTACTAATTAACTACCTCAACCACACAAAACAAAGGACACACACCAAACAAGCAAGAAAACACACAACAAGACACACACACACATATGTGCTCAAGTCACGTAGGATAAATAAGATAAAACTAAGAACTAAGCATACGTCTCTCCTAGACCAAAGGGAAATATTGAGACTCTTCTTGCTTCATGTCATGAAGGATTGAATGAGGCATATAGCCTTTTGTCCTTTAGCATTGATGCCTCCAACTTTCCCATGATATTTGCCAAATTCATTAGAATGATATTCATTGGAAACTAAATAAATCTAAAAAAAAATTCTATGAGAATTAATTCCTCTTATGTTCAAATAGCCTCAAATTTCTCATATGATCCTTCAACTATGACCTCTAATGGTGATTCAACAAGGCATACCTTCTTGTCTTCCATAGTGCTCTCAACAAGATTAGGATTCCTCTCAACTAAAAGTTATTCTAGCTCATAGAGGATATTTTCAATTTATTCCCAATCTTGGTCATTATCCTCCAAGGAATATTCTTTCTTTACCTTGTCATGTGCTTGGCCCTCAACTTGGCAAAGCTCTTCAAACTCTTAAAATAGCTCTAATTGTAGCTACCAATCATCTTTGTCTTCTTATTCATTTACAACCACTACCTCTTCAATCTTGTAATGGTTTTCCAAAACCTCATGATCATACATGGAGTGTTCTTCATGTATGTCTTTCTTCAAGTCTTGGCCACCTTCCGCAAGGATACACATCCCTTCAAATATGGAGGCAAAATCTTGTGAATTGACCTTTTGTTCACCAAGGGGAGTCTTTATGGAAATCTCTTCCTCATAATCACTCATGAGTTTCTTTTGATCATCCATAAATTTAGCTTACTCTTCCTCACTTTCTTCTATCAAGATAGGCTCTTCTTCCAAGATTTCTTCTTTGCCACAAGGAATACATTCTTCATTATCAACCAAACAAGGAGATTCAAAATAGGAACTCACATATTCTTCAACACTTAGGACCTCTTGAGGGATTTCAAATTTCACCTCAACTATCATAATCTAATCTTGTTTATCAATGGATTCAATATATTCAACCTCATTCATGGTGATGCCAAGATTAGGCATCTTGAAATCTGATGACCTGGCCTAATAAGGTTGCCAAAGAGTTGCATTTTCTTCAAGCAAGAGTTTTGAATTTTCCATAACTAGCTGCTTTTATTTTAGTTCCCACACCAAAATTCCATCAATACAAAGGGTGATGGGATGAGGAAAATAGGAAATAGTTTGTGGAGGTGAAACATAGGGCTCAAAATCAGATTGGGAACTCTCTTGAAGGATGTTATATGGGGTGTGTTTAGGCATAGAATCTTCCTTTGGAACTAAGCCTTCCATCACACCTTGACATAGTAACTTCATCCTTGACTCCAACTCTTTAATTTGATTGGCTAGGTTCTCTTGTAAGATTACCTCTTAAAGGTCATAGGAATCATCATGAGCATAAAGAATGTATGAGGGATAACATGGAACACAAGAATCATCTTTAGGAAGGGTCGAAGGGACTTGATAAATATTAACTTCATTTTCCACTTCACACTCCTTAACAATTCTTCTATCTTCTTTCTTTCCCCATGACTCTACTATCTTTCTCTAGATTAGGATATTAGTATTAGAGGTCTTCTCTTGAGGAAGGGTGGGATGGGTTTGTATAAGATCAACCTCATTCTCAACCTCAAACTCTTTGTCAAGAATTTTCTCCTCTTTCTTTCCCCATGATTCCACTATCTTATTCTAGCTTAAAATGTTAGGATTTGAATTCTCTTTTTGAGGTGATGGGGATGTAATGTGAGAGGGAAATGAGGGTTTGAAATCCACTTCTTTTCTGCCAACATGGACTATTGTATATGCATATTTTCTAATTCAATATTGTTATGAATATTAGCTTCAAACACAAGGTTTATCTTTTCAACTCTCTCCTCTAATTCATTTGGAAAAGGATGACTTTGATAGGCTTAATTTGGCTCATGATTAGGGGTCATGTATGGCTGATAGGAAACTTGGGGAAGTGGATATGAAGGTTCATAGTTTTAGTGAGGTTTCCTTTCATTATCTCTTAGTCTATCCTCTAAGGAAGAGACCAAACCACTCACATTTAACATCTCACTTGTGATCCTTTGCTAATTACCTCTCTCAATAGGTGCCCATTCTCTATTGACCAAATCTAAATCATGTCTCACTTGATGAATGGAGTTATTAGGAACCCCTTGACCACATCCCCTTAGAGTATCAAGTTCCAACATGCACTTTTCATATCCTAAGAGTGTCTTCTTGAAGGTGGAAATGGATGGACTTGAGAAGTGGCTAGGTTGACTAGAAGAAGCAATACATTGAGAAGGTTGGTTATAATACTGGTAAGAATTATGAGAAGGCTGATAATGGCCATGTGGGAATAGATATGGATCATAAAAATCTTGGTAAGGATCACCCCAAGGCTGATTAAGAACTTGCTCATATTGATATGGAAAACCATAAGCTTGGAAAGTCTCACCAACTTGTGTAAAATCTTACTCAACACCAAAATTAGTCATGAATCTTCAATGAAATCAAGAACACAATAAAATACATTAATAACAATATTTAAATACTAATTTTTGATGCTTGACCAGCTGATGTATCTTTCGAGTTTCCATTGATGCTTTGATAAATGCCTTCAAAGGCTGATAGTTGATAGACAACACCAAAAATCCCTCAAATTTTTGGAAGAAGAGTCCCACTGGAGATGCCAAAAACTATTATCACTTGTATTTTCACCCTTTTAGGAGATTTAAAATCTCTCCTCATACAAGTAGCACAATGGAATCACCTCTAGGCTTGTGGGTAGCCTAAGGATTGAAGTGAATCTCTAGATAGGGATAGCTCCTTTGATGTACCACTTTGGATTGTAACTACTACTAAACTTGGGGGTGAAAAGTGAGAAGGATAACTGAAAGAAAAATAATCTAAGGGAGGTGATACACTAGATAACGTGATGACATCCAACCATATGCATATTACACTTGAAATCAAAGGACAAACTAAACATACACTTCCCTAATCTTCATTTTCTCACATCAATGTTACATTGTGAGGTTATGGATGCATGTGAAAAGTTAGGAGAAATATACAAAATGAATATGAGGGAACTAATGAAAAGACTAACTCACTCAATCCTTGACATCTCCTAAACCACTTCACATGCCCTGCAAGAAGAAGCTTTCCAATTGTAAATAGGATGAAAGAATGACAAAACATGCTAAGGAATCCATATTCTTCACTTATGAACAATCAAACATTAAACATGAAAAAACTAAGAACAATAATGGAAGAGGTAAAAATAATTTTTATTATTTATCAAAGGGTATACATTTGAGTAGGGCTTCACCATACTCAGGTGGAACATCCCAAAGTACAGGTAATAGATGAAGATTGCAGGTAGTAGATGAGGTTTAGGTGCCTAGGATCAACGTTAGGTCTCCTCAAAGATTTAAAATGCATTCTTAGTCATTTTAAATGTTTAAAAAAACTATAAAACCTTAATTTCACAAATGAAACTCATATGAAGGAACTTATAGGTGATGCTTAATGGTAGGCTAAGTTTAGATAGTGGTTGTGGGATAGACAATATGAATGTTTTGACCTTATGAGTAGACTTGGATCCTAACCAATATTCCAAACTAGTGTTTATCATCATAAGGATCTTAAAACCACTTTTCAAAACCTCTACTCAACATGATATTTCACAATGAGACACCCATTCTGAACTATAGGTATGACTGAAGTACAAACATAATCCCTTCTTATACCAAGTGGAGGCTTTTTATTTGATGTTCTTGATCTAATAATATTTTGATCATAATGATACTTCTAAAACACCTTCATGTGAATTTTAAGGATATTCTACACATATACTTTACCATGGTTGCAAATGAACTTGAGTAAAGGATTGACTATGAGCATAGCAAGACTAAAAAATTCATCCAAGCATGGTGTTTCAAAACTAAAAATGAAGGGAGAATCTAAAATATGACATGGAAACATGATTATGGTCCTATCACAACTCTTTGGAACCATTCCCAAAGCATGAGAAACTCTGTAGATAGTGGAAACCTACCTATCATCCAAATGAGACTAAACATCCAACATGAGATGATTTAGTGATCAAATCAACTCAAAAAATTAAATAAAGCATGAGGAACATTTTAAGAGGATTTCAACATCATTTGGAACCAACATGAGTAGCTAGATTGTATGAAATCCTCCAAACTAAGGTAAAACCTATAGGGTACATAGATTATCATGCAAATTTGCATATTCAACTTTTTAACAATGGTTCATAATGAAAAGTTGATCAATATTCAAAATAATTATATGAAAAAAAAATTATCTAATTGTACTAAAACTTCCCAAGGCATTTTATTTGAAACCTCTTGAGCTATCCATACCAAGCAAAAACCTATAAGTCACTTTTGTTTGCCAAGAAGGGTGAAAAGAGATTAGAATGGTTTTGAGAAATAAATGGAATTTTAACATAAAAAAAATGTAAATGATCTTGGAGAAGCTGAAGGGGTACTTCCTAACCATTTTCCACGTGGCATACTTCCCAAGGAGGCCATACAAGTACCAAACTCTTTTTTTCCTCAAGAAAATTACCCTTTATTCTACATAACCTACCATATTTAAGTTATATCAATTTATTAAGACTTATGTCAACACATATGGCATTAAATAATCTTTTTTAACCTTCATATTTTCCAATAAACCTATAGAAATCATTAAATGCACCTTTTTGACCCCTAAAAAACCCAAAATGATACATGGACATAAAAATTAATTGACCAAGGGAAATATAACATAATTTGATATTGATTAACATTTAATATACCCAATTACTCTCATTTTAAACCCCATATATACCTATAAATTCACGTTTTTACTATAGATTCCCTAATCTAACTAAAAAGTCAAATTTGGTCAACATAGTCATCATATGATTTCCTAACCACTAGTATTCTTCTAGGCACTTGTTCTCATCATCTGCAGTCATCCATTAGCCTTATTTCACTCATTACTCACACTTTTCACTCAATTTACCTTCATTTTCTCAATCAAATCTATGGAAGATGTGATATGACACTTGTCAAGAGTCCCCCTTGATTTCCAATCCATGAATTAGACCTTAAAAGGACCCCCAATTAGACTTCACATCTTCTCACTTGGAAGTCACTCTCCATTTACATTTTATATATTTATATTCTTATATAAAGTTATAAATGGTCATGGAGAGTTATAATAATCCCCAATTGACCTCCCCCAATGATCCTCATCCTTCAACTCTCTTCTGCACTTATAAAACACATAAAAAACCTACAAGAAACCCTATTTTAAGTATGTCCATACAAGTAGAGTATATAAAAATCATGTGTCCTATATATTTATGGATTTATATACAATTAAAAAATATTTTATTGACCAAACTAGCCCTCTTGAATGCATATTCACTCATTTCTTTCAAATCAGATCTCAAGCAAGGGTTTTGGATGGTTTTAGAGGGTTTGGAGTCTTAAGGATTGTTCATAAAATATTGACATCCAACCTCTCAAAAATTTCCTCAAATTAAAATTTTAATACCTCTTTAAACCATTAATATATCCTTTTGTCACCATGCTTAGTGTCCATACAGGTGTGAGTGTCTTAAGTTGGCCTATCAAGCTTCTCCTTTGAATTTTGTGCATCGTGGAGTGAGTTTGAGACAAAAATGACCTTATTTTTATTATTATCTACATATATGTGTCTTTAAATCATCATAACCCATACCATTTAATCCAATTCATTATAAGGTTCAAATTATGTTATAAATGAAGTCAGACCCCTATAGGGTTAAGGCCTAGTCTTAGGCCTAATAGGCCTAACTATGTTCCTAATGTCCATAACCACCTTGTGTAGTTTACAATTTATGTGAGGTATCCTCCATGTTTTTTATGATTAAAAAAACTCCCCAAAACCTAATTTTAGTGTTACAATACTTCTTATCACCCCCTCTTTCCATATATCCACCAATCATGTAGTCATGTATGTTTGGGAGTGCCCTCTTTTTGAGATAGAATAGAGGGCATATACCCTATTTTATAATATAAAATATGGATATGAGAGGATAAATTACACCATGTATGTGTTATAAACCAATTTTCATATTTGGATCACCTTTCTAGAATGTTTAAATTTCACAATCTTCAAAATAGACTTGTATACAATTGACTGTGCAGGGAATTCTGTGTGCAGGGTTGGGTTTGTTAGTTTGTCCTTCTCTTACCTTATTTATATGATATAATAATATTATGAGGTGTGTTAATACCTATGTGATATTGATCACCATGTTCAACCATAATCTCTACCAACTTCTCAACTCACCTCTCTCCACTACCTAGGTTTAGTCTGCAGTCAAACTATGTTAATTGTGGGTGCATGTTCTCAAGCCAATAGGATTATTTTAGGGTGTTATTAATATTTTATGTTAATAAATGGTTTTATTTGAGGTCATAAATTTCATATATAACTTTTTTTAACTCACCTCATGTCATGAATTAGATATTATGTTTATTGCCTATCTATCAACACTAGCTTGAGTTAGTTTCTCTATTGTAGCGAATTGTAAATGGTTATCCTTAAGACACAAAGACCCCTATAGGTGATATTCAACCCTTGAACCTTATTTTTAAGATAATAATATCTTTTTTATATAATTTTATCACTCTAACCTCAATTGGACATCCATGCATATAGGGTTCTTAGTTTTTAGTCCCTTATCACCAATTTTTTATATGCCTATAGTCAAGATGTAGGTTCCATTTTGAGAAAAAAGGGACTCCTATAGGTGTTAATCTGTATCAAACCTTGTGACTCAAATTTCATAATTATTCCATTATTTTTTAGTGTCATCCTCATTTAAATGTATCAAATTATCTATATGCTATGTTACCATCATGTTATTGCCAACACACTTTAAGGTCATTTGAACTCAAAATATTGTATAATATACTAACATTCTACAGTGAAAAAATGCTTGAGATGGAGGATTTTCTATATTACCCTCTTTTTATAAAAAAAACCAACCTAACATGTCAAATCATTTCCCCTATGCCTATAATGCATGATGGAAACCACCAAACCATTTTATACTTCATGGGATGATTCTTTGTGAGATAAGATCCCTGTTTTAGAAAGTTTAAGGTAAAGTGTCCCTTATCCGACTTTATCCACCTATAAGCATGGTTTGGGGTTTGTCTACAATATGATGACTTTAAGACTATCACAATGGCACTTTAAATTCTCCTAGACCTTAATGGAGGTTCAAACAAGTTCAATCACCTAATATTCAATGTTCTTCAGACCTCTGTAGGAGCTTTCCTATAGGTGTCATTGTAGTAGATAAGGTAGAACTATGTATATGGAAGAATTGGTTATCACAACCAATATGAAATTATTTTAATAGTTAAAACTTATTTATTTCTTCTCAAAATACCTCTCACCAACTTAAATTTTTCTGACTAACCACCATGACTATGCAAGGCTCTTTTTACCTGCATGTAGGTGAATGTTTACAAAAAAAGGCTGACTATGTGAGATTTTTGACTATTCACTCCATCAAGATATGGTTTTGAGACCAAAACTCCTTGGGAGGTACTAATAACTATGAAATACTAGATTGGAAACAATAAATCATCTTGTATTACCATTACTTTGAAGATCAACATAAGAAGATAAGCTTCTACAATTGATGGAACTATTTGTAGACTAGTAATGAAACTCTCAACTAGAAAACTGATATAGCTTTGCTCATTATTTCACCTCAAACCATTAAATCAAGGATGGAAACCATGAGATAAGGGTGATAAAACTCTCTAAAAACATGTGACATACTTGGTTTGTATGGACCAATCCATAGAGAAGAGAAACCTTGAGGTGATGGGAATGAGCATACAAAAATGAGTCACTATCACTCTAAACAATAGTTCATAAATCTTGGTACACCAAACTTGGAACTCTTTCCATGAAATTAGAGGTAAAAAGAGTAGTATCATCCCACATAATCAGTTGACCCAAATCATATCCTACTATTTATACTAAACTAAAATTGGTTGACCATTTTTACATGCAAAATAGAGAGATAGAGAAATAGAATGGTTTTATGCCATTTTTTAGATCTTAAAGGTTGTTAAATCATGTAAGTGAGTCAAAGGGAGTTAAATAGATACTATTAATCTTGCCACACATGCCAAATTTACTGCATAGGTCATACTATAACTAAAAACTACTTAAATTACCATTAATCTTCTTGTTCTAATTTTACTCCTACATTTTTAGTTATGAAATATTTTTTATAATAGATAATAACACATGGGATTATAAATAACATCTTGACACACTTTTATCTCTATGAAAACTATACAAGTCTAGTAAATGACCCCAAAAGTGGTCTTAGAGTGACATAGGACTAAAAATGAATGTGACAAAGCTAATGACACATTAAATGACCTCATTAGGACTATGTTACACCACATAAGACCCCTATATCAAGTTTTTAACTATAGGGGGTTGACCTATTCTAAATTATGGTCAAAATAGTCAATATGCTTGGTGGTTTCCAAGGGGTGACAAGCTAGTTATGCCAAAGACTAGTAGCCTAATCCTATCCAATGGGATATGGAGTCACCTATGCATAAATTAGACACTAAATTACCTTTAAAACCACACCAAACAATAGAAAATAGGACAAAAAATATCAACACACTAAATCAAACACACATGTGTTCTCAAGAACACTTATGGAACACACACACAATAGAAGCAAAGACACACCTAATATAATATGTATAAGACCTCAAACATTTGAGGTGAATAACAAATCAACATGATTCAACTAGGGTCAAAGATGGTTCCTCTTTTATCCTTGCTACTCCATAAAAGTAACCTATCATATAGAACATGCTTGTGAACAAATAGTTGTTTATGTGGATGGGAAGAAAACTAACCATCCTTTGATCTTCTTCTACCTACAAGTGTACTACTTTGAGCTCTCAAGGATGTTCCATTTTGCCTTCTAAGGATCTTATTTAAACTTACATCTTGTCTAAACTCTATCATATTCAATTGGTGTTATTCAAACTACAAATTGGGAGTTATCAAAGCTACTTAAACCTTGCATTCCTCTTGGAACTAATGTTCTTGATGTATGAGATAACCAAGCTTATTATCCTTCTACTCCAACATATTAGAAGGGAATTCATATTCAAGTTGAGTTCTTTAATTTTCTTTAAGTATAAACATATCTACCTTGACTTCATTAGGATTCTCTATGAATATAACTTCTTTGATAGCAGTAAGACATACATTCTCATTCCTAACAAGACACTCTCTTTCATGCTTGGTAAGAGACTTAATAACCTGCTTGTTAGGCTCATCAACAAACTCATTATCAAGTTCACACTTCTTAGGATGAGAGGTTGACTTACCCAACTACTCAACCTCTTGAATTATTGCATTGACCCTTTTCCATAGGTCATCTTCCTCTTCATGACTATTATCTTCAAGGACTCCTTCATCAAGTGTAGGTAGAATGGCATTGATATTATAACCATAGTGATCTATAATATTTTGAAAATTATCATCATTATACATATGTATAAGGTAATTTCCCTCAACATCTTATGAAAAATAATGTTCAATACTTACCTAATATTTCTCACATGCTTTCTCATGGATGATGTATGCACTAAGGTTAATTTTCTAAAACTAGGTGTATGAACCATACTCATATATAAATAGATCAGAAATTCCCTCAAGATTATAATAGGTCCCATCATTTACAGCAAACTCCTCATGATCATTGATGACATAATTCAAATTAGAGATTACTTCAACATAAGGCTCAATATGGAATTTAGCTAGTGGTTGAGTTATAATGGTTACCTTGATCCATACCTTGTCTTGAAGGCAAAGAAGGACCAATTATCTCAGAGTTATCCTCCTATCTTAGTTGTGAAATCCCTTGAGAGGTAGATGGAAAATTTGGTTGGTAAGTCAATAACCATAATGTCTTGAAGTATAGGGAAATTTAGAAAATCATGAAGGAAAACTTTCAAAATATTGATTAGTCCTACTAACTTAGTAGGTGTCTCATCAATTTGTAGTACCCCTTACTATATGGTTCATATTTTAGGCCCAACTTATTACCTAAAACCTTTGGAATCACTAAAGTACTAGCCTGACTATCAACTATGTAGTTATGAATAGGTTTATTCCCCACAATGAGAGTGAGGTAAAAGGGTGGAGGCTTTTCAAATTTGGAAGAGGGTTCAATAATTGGGTTAGGAGCATTGGTGAGAGAAACATCACCATGACTTGATGATTGAGGGCAAACATAAATTTGTTACAACTAGTTTTGTGAAAAGTTCCTTTTGCACAGGCATGTGAAGGACATCCCAAAGAGAGATATATGACTTATCATTCTTTAAAGAATCCACAATTTTAAACTCATGAGTACTCACCTATTCTTGATTATTTGAAGTAAAAGAAGATTTTTTTATTTGGGGTATTGAATCAATTGAAGTCACCCTCACAACATTTTAATTTGAAAAAGGTGTAGGATTTCTAGGGCTTACCATACTTGCAGTCACACTATGTTGCCTTATAGGAGGGTTGTTTGTAATTTTAGGCATATCAATAGAATCTCTAATATCCTTCCTCTTTTCCCTTGTATTATCTTCAATTTAATTACCTTGGCTAAGAACATAAGTGTCTTCAACTAGGAAGGTAGTGATACTCACTTCTTGAGGTTGCCATTCTTCATTTACTTTCATGAGAACTTCATCTTCTACTAATAGTTGAGTAGTGACTCTTCCTTGGGAAACCAAAGATTTATATCCATTTTAATTTGCATCCATGAATTTACTATGTTTACATTCCTCTCCTTACACTAGGTTGTTATACAATGGTATCATTTCTCTTGTGTTAGAGGTAGAAGTTGGATTATATACATCGGTAGGCTTATTAAATTTGGGCTGCCCTTGACCTTTACCCTGACCATATTACTGAGGTGGAAACTTATTTCCTTTTTGAAGATAGGGGTAGGGGTTTTTATGAACACCTTGTTTCAAAATTTATTGTCTAAGCTAAGTTTATATATATTGAATCCTTGCATTTTTATCCATGGCATCATCTACCTTCTTAGGGGAAGCTCTAGGCTTGGTGTTGGCATTTGGAATTTGGGTAACACTTGGAGTATCAGTATAAGTATTTATTAGTATACGCATGGAAACTTTTGGAGGCAAATTTATATCTTGTATGAGGCCATTATCATCTCTAATAGCAAGTTCATATGATTAAAATAAGGTGTATCCACCCATAGATTTTAACATGCTGTCTATGTCAGTTCTGATATCCCTTAAGTATGTGGGAAACACAAAACTAGTAGGTGGTCTCATGGGAGGAGGAAACCTATGCCAAATTATTTGGAATATTTAATTAAAGTCTTACATTATCTCCTTAGGGGATCTTTGAATCACATTTAGTTGGTGAATGAGTGATGTGTGATCACTCTTGTCTTCAAACCTTGATATTGGTAGCTCTCTAAAATCATCCCAAGTGGTGATACAACCTCTGGGCAAATTCCTATACTATTCAAGTGATTTCCATCTAAGGTACATGGAAAGGAGTCTAATATAAATGTTTACCTTAGTAGCATTATGAAAAATATATAATTTTTAAATATCCCTAATATGATAACTAAGAGTGACATGACCTTCACCATTAAATATGGGAACACTCTTAGTAGCATTAGGAGGTATGTCAGCATATGCATCAATATGGATAGGATTTTTAGTGTTAAAGGTTGGGAAGGCATGATTCCTATCCATTTTATTCTCAATTTATTCTTCAATCTCTTGATCTTCTCAACTTGCAAAGTCTTCTTACTCTTCAAAGGTCAAGATAGGTTGAGGATGTTGAAATTCAAGAAGTTTAAGTTGAAGAGGCCGGTTTATGGGATTGAACACTATAATATAAGATGACTTAGTAATTATCATGAAGTATGAACATAAAGATATGGAAAAAAAATGGTATAAAACTAGATATTACCTTGAATAGAGTCACCAAATGTAGAGTAGAACACCATATGTAGCTATGATATTGTCAAGACTAGCATTCACCTTGACAAGTTGTCTTTAGGACAATGGTCCCACTAAACATGTTAAAACTATTATCACCAAATATCACACCTTATAAGAGTTTGTTAAATCCTAATATAATATTATGGAAACATTGGAATACCTCTATGCCTATGGGTTGTCTATAGTAGAGATAAACCTCTAGATTTAAGGGTCAATTCCCTAGATTGATCTTTAAGTGTTTATCACCTAAACTAACTAATTTTTTGTGTGAAAAAATGATACAATTAGACATGAAATTAAACTAATATAATGGGGTGATATACCATAAATATCTCCACTTGATGACCATACTCTTACACTAAGAGATATGACCTACAACACTAGCTTCAAAGTCCTAGAATACTCTACATTAGTATTTCAAATATAGAAGTGATATGCATGAAACTATCAAGGAAATTAAACTAGAGGTTATATTTATAAAACTAAAGATATGTGTATACTTCAAGGTATTCAAATACACTATATATACTCCATATGACTAGTTAGAGTGATAGTTACTTGTGTCAAACATGAAAGAATAAAGACAAGGCAAGGATATATGATTATCACTAGACTTCACCATACATCACCTTAAACACTTATACAAGATGTTTGTGAACTAAAAAATAGATTTAAAATATTATTCAAAGGTAAATTACAATATCAAACCATCAGGGATTCACCATACCAGGTGTGGAATTTCAATACAAGATCCAAAATGGCTTGCATTTATAGAATGTGAGAAGAGAGATAAGAAAGTGAAGCTCAAGGGTCAAAATGCCACATGTAAAGGCATTAAAAATAGTTAGGTTTCAAAATAATTAATTTTTAAATATACCAGTAAATTTTTCTTTAGATAAATGTCCATGTGAAGCATAAAAACTCTTCAAAACTGGTGAAGGACCCTTCAAATGTGTTCTTGAAATTGCCTTCATGATTAGGCCTCTTTGAGAAATTGAAACCATACTATGGAGATTTTACACATGTGAACTATCAAGGAGTGGTTATAAATAAGATTCAATAGTCATCAGATGCTTTTCCAACCATTGGTATTCTTTTAGACACTTGTTCTCATCATGTACAGTCTTT
Organism: Torreya grandis; assembly: GCA_037957365.1. Lineage (NCBI taxonomy): Eukaryota > Viridiplantae > Streptophyta > Pinopsida > Cupressales > Taxaceae > Torreya > Torreya grandis. The sequence continues at coordinate 1,046,004 of JARHVA010004181.1, read as the reverse complement.
CATTAACCTTCTTTCACTCATTCCTCATACTTGTCACCCAAGTGACATTTATTTTCTCAATAAAATCCATGAAAGATGTGATATGACACCTATAAATAGTTCCCTTTATTTCCAATCCATTAATTATACCTTAAAAGGACCCTTAATTGGACCTCTCATCTCTTCACTTCATAGTCACTCTCTATTTCCATTATCTACCAAAGACTGCCTGAGATGAATGGATTAGAAGAGATGTTTATATAAATTGATTTATGTACATTGATATTTATAATATGTCCCAATTTATCTCCCCCAATGATCCTCATCCTTCAACTCTCTTATGCACCTGCAAAACACATAAAAACCTATTAAAAAAAATATATGTTAGGCCTATCTATACAAGTAGGATACAAACCAATCATGTGTATTGGAGTATAATTTATTTATATTAAATTAAAAAACACTTTAATAACCAAAACATCCCTCTTGAATTCATATTCACTCATTTATTTCTAATCAGGTCTCAGGTAAGGGTTTTGGAGGGTTTGGAATCTTAATGATTGTTAATACAATATTGACATCTAACCTCTCCAAAAATTACAAGGTAAGGACTTATTTCAACCATTACTATATCCTTTGTTCACTATGATTAGTGTCTCTATAGGTGTGAGTTTCTTAAGTTGTCATATCAAGCTTTTCCTTTGCATTCTGTGCACCCTAGAGAGTTTGAGCTAAAAATGATCTTCTTGTGATTATTCTCTAAATACCAATGGATTTAACTCATCATAAACTCTCCCATTAGGGTAATAAAATTTATTTTAATGTTAAAATGCTGTTATAAATGAATTCAAACCCTGTAGGGCTTAAGCTTGGCCTTAGGCCTAATAGGCCTAACTATGTTCTTGATGCCCATAACCACCCTATGTAGTTTCCAATGCTTGTGATGTATCCTCCACATTTTTTATTCTTAAAAAAACTACACACACCCCCTTTTTAGTGCTCTGAGACATATTATCACTCCCTTTTTCCATCTATCCATCAATCATGCAATCATGCATGTCTGGTAGTACCCTCTATCTGAGATAGAATAAAGGACATCACCCTTGTCTGCTCAGCCAAACTGAAGCTATGAGAGGATAAACAAGGTCATGTATGTGTTTCATAGAAAGTTTCATATTTTTATCACCTTTCTATAATTTTCAAAATTCATAATCTTCAAAATAGACTTGTATGCAAGTGACTATGTAGGGAATTCTATGTGCAGGGTTGGGTTTGTTGGTTTGTCCTTCTCTTACCCTATTTCCATGATTTGATAATATTATGAGGTGTTTTAATACCTCTATGATATTTATCTCCATGTTCAACCATCATCAATCTTTACCAACTTCTCATCTCACATCTCTCCATTGCCTAGGCTTAGTTTGCAGTCAGACTATGTTGACTATGGGTATATGTTCACAAACCAATGAGATTCATGTAGGGTGTTATTAATAGTGTGAGTCATGAATTAGTGTTATTTGAGGTCATAAAAGTCACATCCAACTTGATTTAAATCACTTTATGTCATGCATGAGGGATTGTGTTCATTGTCCTTCTATCAACACTAGCATGAGTTGGTTTCTCTATTGTATCAAACTCTAGGTGGTTATCCTTAGGCCACAGAGACCCATGTAGGAGATATTCAACCCTTAAACCTTGTGTTGAACATCTTAAGATCATTTTGATATCATTGTATCACTCTCACATTAAGTGGACATCCATGCCTATAGGGTTCTCAATCTTTAGTCCCTTATCACCAATTCTGTGTATGCCTACACTCAGGCTGTAGGTTTCATTTTGAGAACAAGGGGACTCATGTAGGTGTTAATCTATATCAAATCTTTTGTCTCAACTTCCCCAAATTTTACATGAGTTATTAGTTTCATCCTCATTCAAATAGATAAACTTATTTTTAGGCTATGCTACCATCAAGTTATTGCCAACATGCTATAAGGCCATTTGAACTCAAGATACTATAGAATATACTGACATTCTACAGTGAGAAAATGCTTGAGATGGAGGATTTTCTATATTACCCTCTTTTGATCAAAAAACTAACCTAACATGTCAAATCATTACCCTTATGCCTAGGTTGCATTATGGAAACCACCAAACTAGTTTATACTTCAAGATACTCCATCATGGGATGATTTTTTGTGAGATAAGATCCATGTTTTGAAAATTTTAAGGTAAAGTGTCCCTTAAGCCAATTTTTCCACCTATGAACGTGGTTTGGGGTTTGTCTACAATATGATGACTTTAAGACTATCACAATGGCACTTTAAATTCTCGTATACCTCAATAAAGTTTCAAACAAGTTCAATCACCTAATATTCAATGTTCTTCAAACCTTTATAGGATCTTACCTGTAGGTATCATTACATTAACCAAGGAAAAATTTGTATATGGAAGAATTGGTTGTCATAACCAATCTAAAACTATTTACATAGTTTAAACTTATTTATTTCATCTTAGGAAACCTCTCACCACCTTGAAATCTTCATGTATAACCACCATGACTATGCAAGGCTCTTTTAACCTACCTGTAGGTGAATGTTTTTAAAGGAAGGCTAATTGTGTTGGGTTTTTTACTATTCACTCCATCAAGAGATGGTTTTGATACCAAAACTCCTTGGGAGTAACTGATAACTATGAAATAATGGATTATAAATAATAAATCATCTTTAATTACCATTTATTTGAATATCAACAAAGGAAGATAAGCTTCTGCTATTGATAAAACTATATGTAGACTAGCAATAAAACTTTCAACCAGAAAATTGATATAGTTTTGCTCATCAATTCACCTCCACATGTGAAATCAAGGATGAAAACCATGAGATAATTGTGATCATACTCTATAATAAGATGTTCCATACTTGGTTTGTACATACCAATCTAAATAGAAAAAAACCTTGAGGTGATGGGAATGAGCATGCAGAAATGAGTCACTAGCACTCTAAATAATGGTTCATAAATCCTAGTACACTAAACTTGTAACTCTTACCATTAAATTAGAGTGTAAAAATATTAATATCATCCCTCAAAATCATTTGACCCAAATCATCTCCTACTATCCATACTAAACCAAAATGGTTGACCATTTTTACATGTAAAGGAGAGCGATGGAGAAGAAGAATGGTTTTATGCCATTTTTGAGAAATTCAAGGTTGATAAATCATATAAGTGATTTCAAGGGGGTTTAAGAGACACTATTAATCATACCACACATGCCAAATCTACTACATAGGCCATACCACAATTGAAAACTACCTAAACTACCATTGATCTTCTTGTTCTGATGTTACTCCTATATTTTATCAGTTATGAAATAGTTCTTTTGAACACCTACTGGCACATGGAATGTTTAATAACATCTTGACACACTTTTTTCTCTATGAAAACCATACAAGTCTAGTAAATGACCCCCAAAGTGGCCTTAGAGTGAAATAGGACTAAAAATGAATATGCAAAGCTAATGACACATTAAATGAGCTCACTAGAACCATGGTACACCCTATAAGACCCCTATATCAAGTTTTTTAACTATAGGGAGTTGATTTATTTTGACTTGTGGTCAAAATAGTCAATAGTTACAATCTCAAGAGAAGATTAATCCATCACACCAAAGCAAATAAAAATATGACATTTCTTCGACTATTAGTCCATCAAAGAAAACTACAATAATCACAATAAAAATAAATTATACAACACATTGATAAATGTAAAAGACATCAAAATCTTCAAAAAAAATTATGGTGAATTTGAATCTATCTATATAGATATAAATAATTTTTAGATCAGCATTCTAAAATTATAAAGCCAAGAAGATGATTATGATGCTTATTATAATTGGTATGACACCCCTATAAAACATGACCTACATAACAAAATCCCATCCCAATTAGTTTTTTAACACAAAATTCAAATGGTAAATACATATGCTATACAAGAACTCCATGGGAATGTATTATGGACTAAGTTATTAGTTAAAGCTCCCATACTTTCCACTATACATAACTTCCTCATATCTACTTATCATTTTATATTTTATTGTTCTTATACTCTTCAATTTTGTCTCATGTAATATTTTAAAAATATCATTTTTTTCAAATAAAATATGTCAAAATTATAAAAAATCAAATATTGGAAAAATATGAAAACATTCAAAATATTTACATATGTTATTCATCACTTATTATGGTAGATAGCATATTATTTTTTATGAACACATAATTTAAAAATGTATATGAGTGTGATGTGGGACATGTATTATACATGAAATCTTAGATGGTGGATTCCCTTCCACTCAATAGATATGTTTATGTTATCGACATCCAATTAAATAGGTTACATTATAGTAATCTTTAATTTTTCTATGACTTCAAATGCAGTTTTCAGCTACATATCTTACAATTGTCTTGTCAATTACTCATATTTTACATTATTATACATTGACATGCTACTTTTTTATAATGTGACATTGATACATATGGAAACAAAAACTATTGTTCACTTATTCTATACTTATTTTGTGTTGGTTACTTTCTTTCATAATAGGCTAGATATTTCTTGCTTATTTTTTGTGACCCTTGTCCCATTTGTGAAAATTGGTTGAACATATCTATGAGATGTTTTCTTGGTAATTTCAACATTTTAGCATGTCCATTTCTTATGCCCATGGCATTTTTTGTCCAATATTTTCTTATATGACATTTGAACCTGTCCTTGTATGTGCCCTTTAGTCTTACTATATGACATTGCATGACACTAATGCATGTTTTTATAATGTGTTTTCCAATCTTGATACATGGTTCCATGATACATATCATGTATGTTTACTATGTAGTTACTTCAGATATGGTTACTTTACTACATGTTTCATTACTATATCTATCTATACATGACACTTGTGTGCCTTACAACCAATATGATACCATTCATAACAATTTCATTTTTATGATGACATAATATCCACATGATTACCTTATTATGACATGATTATATGTTTATCACATGATACAATTAACTATTATTTTAGATGATTGTCTTGTAGGTTACATCCTTCATCTCAAAAGGGGGCATCATAATGGGCTTGACTTTGAGATACAAGCCTATGTGAATAGATAAAAAATAATTTTTGTATAGAATATAGATTTTAAAAATATATAATATATGTTGTCAAAGATTCAAAGTAATAAAAAATTAGATTCCATTTTGGAGTACAAGTTCTCAAATATTCAAAGAGATTTAAAAGTCACATATTGGGACATAAATATAGATTATAGGAGCATATAGATTGCATATTCACTCACTCTTTAAATACACAAATTAAAAAACCATACACGCTTGAATGAATATGCATGGGAATGTGCAAAATAATTACAATATCTAAGTTAAATGTTGCAAATACAACTATGATTGAACATATATGTGCATAGCATTTTATATCATTTTGGCATAACTTATGGGGAACAATGTTCATTCATACTCTTTCTTATTCAAATTTAATTTTTAGAAGTTTAAAATTTTAAAAATTTAGATCCAAAATATTCTTTTCAAAGACAAATGTATGATCAATGTAGTCAATGAGGGGAAATGAATATTATTCATTCTCTTTTGATCATGAAAATTAGAATATATATCCATCTACAAAATTATGAATTGAATATGTTTAGGTGATGTACATTCAATTCTAGTGACATTCAATAACCTTGGAATAACTTCTAGTGAACCTATCATGGCTACACACTTTTGGATTAGTACATTAGGTATGACTCCCCATTCATGAGAGTTGAAATAATAAATATTTTAAAATAAATATATTGATATTTATTTAATATTTTGACTTTATCACTTTCAATTCACTATTGGTAAAAATTATCCAAGTGATTTAACAAGGGGGCATAGTTCTCCATCATTGGTTATAAGTTACACAACATTTTGGATTCATCTACATGCACATGTAATCCTTACTTGCTCTCTTTTCAATTTTCAATTTTCAAAGTTAAATATTTTACAAATTTCAATATGTAAAAATTATTACTTCATGTTCTATTTTAAGGTTTTATAAATTTGAGTGCCCTAAAAAATTGAATTATTCACTCAAAGATAAGTTATTATGAACAATCAATTTTAATTACTTATCCTTTACTCTAATAGTTTAATTACTTGAATTGGGTAAGGGGGATTAGACACATATATTTGGTCATAGTTACTTTAAAATTCTAGTTATTGACACATTAAAATACACATGACTTTCTCTCAATAACCTAAACCTTATTCACTATTCCCTTACATCTTTTATTGACATGCAAGTTGGACTATCTATATTTTTTTTTATACATAAATTTTAATGTCAAATGCTCAAGATACTTAACCTCACCCTTATAATATACAATACTAAGGAAATATGTCTTTGATACTTTTGGAAATTTCCATTTTAGGTGAACAATAACACTTTTTGGTTGTATCGACTTAGTTTGGTCATGTCATGTACAAAATAAAAAGTAGTTTTTAAATTTCAAATTATTTTTTGGGTCCTTATACATGTTTTGGATGGTTGGATAAAGAAAATTAAAAAAAAAATTGCTTATAAATACACATCAAGATTCACTTATTTTACCCACTTGGCATTCACCAATCTTAATCTTACACACTATTACACATTAATCAAATCTTTCCTATTCTTTCCAAATTCAAGACCACTCACAAGGAGAATCCATAATTCAAGTCAATAGTATTCAAAATAAAGTCAAGAGATATAATTTTAAAGTATCAAATCCATATCTTTAGCATTATGATATTCTCTAATTTACATTGTAATTATAATACATATTTATGTATTTTATCAAAAATAGGGTAAAACAATATGCCTTGCATGTGTAAGTATTTTAATCATCCACATTTAAATAATAATATTCTCTAATGTGAATCAAAATTTATCCCATTTGAGTTATATTATGTCTCACCCAAATAATAATATGTTCCACCTTAATCACATAATGTGACCCAAAATCTTAAATGCATGTCAGTCAATTATTGAACCTTTATGACAAGTCCACTAGTTTACACCACTTTTGAGTTGAGATATTAATCTTAAAATAACTCATATCAAAATAAAAGTTTATTAAAAATCATGTTATATATAAAATATGTAATCGTGTAAAGTATGTGTGCTAATGTGATGAGACTATGTCCTCATATAAATATTCTTTAAATCATCCACATATTAAATATGTAACATGAGGTATCCAAGTCTCATTTTAGGTAGATATAACATTTAGGAATGTAGTAGTAATAATCACTTAGTAAGAAGCCACACAGAAGATGCATGCTAAAAATCATGGCATTATAAAATATATATAAGAATGCATGATAGTAATATTCACACCATAAGCAAAACAAAAAGTTATAGATGCACAAAAATGCATATAATATCATGAAAATGGTGAGCACAATCACTAAAGAAATGAATAAAATTTTATTTTAAACAAATAATATGGTCATGAAAAAAACATGAGGATCATTGATACAACTTAATCATGATGTTACCACACATAATCAATGAATTCATAGAAACATGCAAGATAACACTAAATATAAACATTTGTTACATTTTTGTAAATTATATTGCATATAATATAGCATAAAATATGTATATTTAAATTATAAAAACTTATTTATTGATTAGATTACTAAATTTATAAATAAAAAATATGATGTACTTCACTAATGTTTTTATGTTTTTCTCTTTTTTATGCATGATTATATAAAATAATCTAAAATGGATCTACGATTGATTAAATTATCAGTATGACTATAAAAATAAACTAATATGTTGTTGATGAATGATCAAATGCCTCCAATAACTTGATATTTCCAATTTATAATGAAACTATACTAATTTTATTTTCCACTCTCTCTTTTCAAAGATATATGTGCCTACCTCTAAACATGTTTATTAAAAAATTCCTACCCTTAGTCCTTTGCACATATTTAGATTTTATGATCATTTTGTTGAGGTGTTTTCAATGATGTTTCAAAGGTGTCTAAGAATTTACATGAGATGGAAAAGAGTGTTCATGAGGTGTCAAGGTTGTTAACTAGTCAATGACAGAGTGTGCTTCAATAGTCATGTATGGATCTTCAGTGCTTGGTTGGATAGATAGGTTGATGGATGTTGTTGATGATGTGATCAAGATCTAGAGACCTGTGGGGTGTCAAGAGTTCTTGTAATGATTTTATAAGTTAATTTTTTCCATTTGGTTCATCCTTTTGGTCATATATGCCTAGTTGGTCTTTTGGAAAATTAGATTGAGTAAACATATTGATGACATCAACATTCACACATGTGAATGTGTCAGAAGAAAATGGTCACATGGGTTTGTTGACGTTTGTGCCTAAATCATGTTTTTAAAATTTAAGGTCTTGAAATGATGTATTTAAAATTTTATGAAAGTGTAAATTTGGTCTCCCAGACATATTTCTTTATTTTCCATACTTAGACAAATTTGATTTAAAAAGTGACCATTAGAATTTGAATTTTCAAATTTGTGAAAGAAACCAGTCTACATTATTTGATTCATATCTTGAGAATATTAAGTAATTTTTTGATGGAATAAAAAGGAAATATATAAATGAATCCAAGGTATATCTATCAAAATTTATTAGAAGGTTTTATTATTAGTATAATTATAGATTTTGAGCATCAAAGTTGACTTAGGGTTAGAATTTCTTCTGTTAAGAACCTAAGAAGGATGTTTGAGTTTATTTTGATGGTATTTGGATGTTTCTTAGTAAATTATATTTTGTATAGTTATTTAGAATCCTTGAGAGTGATCTATGTGGATTTTGGATATTTGACCAATTCATATTCTTGGTGAACCATTGCTTCAAATTTGACTTTTTATTTGTTCATGATGTTTTCATGTATAAGGCCAATGTTTGATCTATTTTGCATAGGTAGAGGGGTTTAATGATGGATATTATCACTTAAATGTGTCTTAGGGTTAATTTAGTGTGGACCTATGTGTTTATAAGTGGCTTGGTGTTCATATATTGCTTGGTGTAGTGTCAAAGAGGTGAATAGGTCTATATGAGACATAAAAGGGCCACTTAGGCCTAATTAATTGTCTTTATGACTTAAATGTGACCTATGGATACTTTTGTCAACCTTTATGATTTTTTTTTATCAAATTATGTATGTAATATATGCCTTAAGTGATAATGAAAGTGTTTTATCTAATAAGTAATTATTTAAGCAAGTTTTATGTATAAAGGCAAGCTCTAATAGACCTATTTGTCTAGATATGAGTAAGAAGAAGACATATAGATAAGAAGGCATATTTAAAAGAGGAATTATACCTTTTATGTCATTATTATAATGTGTAATATATATCATGATGATTCTATAGAATTTTAGTGCATAAATACTTAGGTCATATGACCTATTCTGCCTTGATGAGAGATTGCTTAGTGAAGGAGTCAAGAAGACTATTTGATGACTTCCAAGAGGTATAGAGAAAAGAAGAGAGGATGAATGTGATATATATGTGTGTGAGAGACCTAAGATTAGTTTTATATAGTCATGGATTATATTCATGTTCCTGATATGCTTGAAGATATCTTGAAGGTAGATTGAAGAGTAAGAGATTTGAGAGAGATAGAGATAGTTTACTTGTATGAAGTAGAGAATTAGATTTTTAGGTGTTAAATCAAGAGAGTTCCATCATCATGTGTAGAATACATCAGATAAAATATCAATATTATTATTATAGGTGTTGTGTGGGTGCTCAACATCTAGGGTAGGTGGGTGCTTGTCCATCCTTAGGGGTTGGTGCTCCTTGTCAAGTTGGTGCTTGACTAAACCTTGTTTCATTCTTATAAGACAAGTATTCCAAAGGGTGTGATAGTGGGTTTTATTACCCATGATGTTTTCCCACATAAGATAATGTGTTATGGTGTGCTTCTCATGTTCTTGATTTGTATGTGATCTCTTTGATTTCTTGATAATCTAGTTGTTTATTATTGTTGTGAAGATTCATGAATGATAACGAATGAATGAATGAATGATAAGTGGTCTAAAAGGAATAGATTGCTTGAGTTATTCAACCCCCTCTCAATAATATTTTACCTCCAATAATTGATATCAAATCATGTCAATTAGTGAATTCTTAATAGCTTGAAGGTGGTCCTAAGTAGCACAAGATGCTTAAGCAATTGAGGAAAGAGAATTAGGAGTTGAGGTCAATGGTTAAAGGTCTTAAAGAATATAAAAATTCATTCATATAACATGAATATAAATGAGTTATCTTAAAACCATGTTTTAAAAAATGATTGAAATAATTAAATAAGATAATATGACTATTCAGGACCTTAAAGATCAGTTGAGGGTTACAAAGATAAATCTAAGTGTAAAAGAGGAAGAATGCATACATCTCAAGACTCAGTTAGAAGAATCAAATGCCAAGTTGATTTCAAATCTAGGTGATCATGATGAGTTAAAATCCAATATTGATTCCATGAGAATAGACCATAAATAACTCATAAAAAAGTTGGACAAGCTAGAAAAGAAGCATAAGAATCCTGAGCAAGGCAAGGAGAATAAAAACTTGGAAAGCAATATAAAAGGTCAATCAATTAGTAATGAAATTAGGTATTATTTTCAATGTCATTTTTATGCTTATCATCTATTTAGCCATAGGGAAAGGTATTGTAGAAGGAATCCATCAAGGAATGAGTCTTTATGGAGCCTTGAAAGAAGAGACATTTAGAAAAAGAGGGAGTTAAATAATTTATATTTATAATAAGTGAAATTATTTAAATAATATTCTTGAATTTATATTTAAATTAGTGTTTATTTATATTCTTCATATAATTATAATTAGTTACTTATTTATATCTTATTAGGTTCTCATAATCCAAAATAAGGAAAAACATATTGGTGAATCCATTTATATAGTATGCCAAACCCTATGTTTCCCATAGCATTTCATCATTATTTCTAGGGTTTTAATTTTTGTACATAAATATAACTTTAAAACCTAATTTTTAATTTTCCATAAAATCCCAAAATTACTCATGGCTATAATGGATGTACATATTTTCTATTTTTTAACTCAATATATGCATGTAATCATTACATATTGTTTTCCTTTACTATATAAAATAGATAAAAACAATGTAATTCCATGGATCAAATATTTTTGAACTAGTGACACTAAAATTAATAATGAATAATATTTAGCATTCCTTACTTCATATTATTTTAATATTTAATTCAATTGTATTCCTATTACCATTATATTCCAAATGATATGCATGAACCTTTTTTTTACACATTCCACACACCTTCTTGATGTAAATTTCATGAGTATTGAATTTAAAAAATGCTTGGGAACGCTTAAAAAATATTACAGATGATAATAAAGGAAATTAATATGTGTAATTTCCTTATATATTTTATAACTATATGAAATTTAATTAACTCAATATCTTGGCATAAATCTACAAATGCATGATGCACTGCTATATGTAATAAGAGATGAATATAAAATGTTTGATAAATTAGTATGATCCTTATAATGATATCAATCAAAATTATATAGTTATTTATTCCACCATAAGTGTTTAGACTACTACTAATACTACCAATATCATCCCTCTGTCTAAACCTTTGACTATATATGTGATGCCCACCCAAGGTAAAGGGGAAACAAAAGGTTTCACTCAAATTATTATTCGTACTCCTACTAGAAAACCTATGTGCATCCTTGGATGGTTACTCATATTAAATCATAATTTTCACCTAATACATGATCCCTTAAGTATATTATTATAAATTTGTATGCTAATGTGTTTTAATTAGAGAAAATTACTTCTAGATGAATTAATTTGAAATATTCTCATGATTTTATTTATAATTCATTAGCCCTAGATATTTCATCCTATCCATTACCTATAGGTTTGTTATCTCCTTAGTTTCCATTATATGACATTAAAGGTGATACATAACAACACCTAAGATCATTCCACATAGCATGTTTGTATTAAGCCTCTAATGAAAGATTGTTAACTATTTGGTTTTTGAGAGGTCTTAAGGACTAAAATTTAAAATGGTTATAAGATCTAATTATCCAAATAATTCATCCATTCAATCCTTTGGTAGATTGTTTTATAACACATTTTTTAATAAATATCAATAATAAATTATCTTATGATCAAATTACAAAACTAAATCAAGGATCCAATCAAAATATCAATGAATATATGATGTGGTATAAGAATATTCTTTCTAAGATGGAAAATCCTAGGCTCAATAACAAGTTACATGATATCCAAAATTTAATTATAATTTCTCCTCTCCATGATTCCATTATGGTCAAGAAATTAAAATCATTTTAAGAGTTTTTCCTAAATTTAGAGAGTGATAAGTTAAGATTATGCACTTGAACAAGATCAAATATGTGCCTAATGCTATAATTAAAAAAACTACAAATTTTCAAACAAAACTAAGTTAAAATGTCAAATAAAATGATACTAAGAATGAGGAAAAAATAGTTATTTTAGTAACATATCCTAATAATCAACATGTCATATATGAACCACAAAGGAGGAAATTATCTTGATTACCTCAACCTGCTTGTATACTATTACATAATTTACTAGAGTGTAACTTTATATCACTTCCACCTCCACAAGAGGTTGATATAAGTAGGATTACACCTAAGGGATATGCCAAAAATATATATTATGATTTTAATCAATGTATTATAAATTATAACGTATAAGATACAAGATATAATTGATGGCAACATTATGGAGTTTATAAAACCCAAGGATGATTCAATACCACAACCTAATGATAATTCAAAGTTTAATATTTTTAAATCCTCTTCCAAATAATGAAGAAATATAATATAAATAAATTACTAAGTGCATATCAAATATAATTCACGTCCTCCTCCTTGGACATATGATAACTTATTGAATGGTATTATTGGTAGAATTATAGGCATTATATTAAAAGGATGTAAAATTGTATTTGATGATAGTGAAATTGTGGAAGATGACTTTAATTTCAATTCATTATTTTTATGAGCCTAAATATATTTGGTGCCTACACATAGTGTCATGGTATACATTGGTTCAAGTAAAAATATTTTTACAATCCCACTTATTCATACTCTTGGATATGAACATGTGGATTTGATGGATATAACAAGAATAGTCAAACTATTTAATGGATAGATATATAACACCATGGGATGCATTGTGATGAAAATTATGTTAGGAATTACAACACTTGATAATTTATTTTGTCTTACTAAGCATACAGTTGTTTGAAATTTTAGAACTTTTTTAAATAAAAAACTCCATGAGGTAGCATATTTTATTTTTATATGTGTACAATATACACTTTGCAACATAGTGGTAAAATTTTTAGGTATTCAATATAAGAATATTATTCAACAAAAGGTATTTACCCCTATATTACCACCACCACTATATTTATTTAATCCATGTATTAATTTCCATTCTACATAGTCTATTACTTGAACCAGTCAGATTAATTCTATGTGGTTAGTTATACAACCTACTAAGGTTCATGGTACATAGATAGTTCAAAGTAATGTAGTCATCTTTCCTAGATGACCAATTATTCAATGATGATTATATTATAGATTTATTTAGGAAAAAAAATAACCATCATCTACTATATCATGTACTAATATAGTTTCAAATAAAACTCAACGTGTCAAATAGTTAACACAAGCTCATGTTTCTGCTACTATATATTGGACTTCATAGGATACTATTCTACTTAGATTCTCTCATCATAAACATGATATAATGGGTCATGGTGATGATGATGGTTACATTACAACATGAGATAATTTTTTATATTTAGATATAGCTACATATGATACTACTCACTCATGACAATTGACCATTCCCATGTTTGATATAGGACCTATGCATGACCATCCCCTTGATTTTGTAATTGGTTAACATTTTCACATTAGAAAAAAAATTTAAAATATAATATATTTGTATTTAGGTAGGTAGGTAGGTATGTATATGTATATATTTGTGTGTGTACGTACATACATATATATTTCAAATTAAAAATTTAAGACCTAAGGATGAGATGTTTACTAGTTTACATTATTCATTTATGTTCTTTAACACATTTTGGGTATAATAAATATCCCTTTTCATATACATGTATTTAATGATATATTTGATTGAGATATAGGACATATATGTTACAAATGATACATAAATTCATATATTTAGGACATTCATATACCCATAAGTCATGAAAATAATGGGGGCATCTTATTCCATAGGTTACATTATATTTTATCAAAATTTGGGAATTAGGAGAATGCTAGACCCCAGTTAGAAAAACTAATATGAAAAATTAGAATGATATTGATATGAAATAAATTCAATTATAATTCACTAACTCTATAAATATACTAAATCTAGAAAGTACAAAGGAAAACATAAACTTATTTGGAAATTTGAGATGTGGATTATTTTTAGAACTAAAAATAATAGGGAGACTATGTTGACTAAGTGTAGATCTAGAATAGGATTTGATAGATATTATTTATAGGATAGTTATAACTAGATAATAGAGTGATTTGGTTTTATCCATAAGGAGCACTAGTATCCCAAGTAGTAGAGATATAAAAAAAATTGAGGTAAGTTTTCCTTATCTTATTTTTTTGTGGACTATGTTGGAACTTCTAATATGGCATGAAGACCACTAAATATATCCTATTTTAATTTAAAACCTATCTCAATGACACACTACTATTAATTTAATAACATATAAAAAATGGATTAATATTTAAAATTGTGCTTGACCTCAACACCCACTATGGTTAACACCACCTACAACTAATACTTTGAATAGGAATAAAACTCCATGTTATTATTTCATGTTATTGTGGTGTCTATGAAATACTAGTGTAAAATGAAAGATGTTAGTGTAATAATTGTGTTATTAAGTTCTTAAACCATGAATTATGACCTTATAAGTGTATTCAAACTTTAGCTCAGGGATAGTAGGGTTATATGTAATCAGAATTAGGAGAAATATGAAAGTTGATCTCAATGTGCAATTATAATTATAGTTATTTTTAATGTGGAATCCTATTATGTGCAAAGTGGTTAAAAATTTGTGTTTATATTGAAATTATTTGAATTCTTTTTTATGAGGATTTATAAAATTATAGGTTGACCATTTCATGAGTTTAAATTTTATAAATTAGTCATTATTTAGCAGAAGGACAAGAATGGTGGATATGTATACGAGAGCACTATGTTTTTGTCCAATTAGGGTGTCATTGTCTAAGGAGTAAAAAACATTGATTTGGGTACCAATAACATTATATGAGTGATCCTAAAGTAGTTTTAATAATGAATAAGGACATTCGTCTATCATTAGTTTTCTTAAATTAATGAGTCATTTGCACATAAAGTGAAGGAAAGTGATCCAAAGTCCCTAAAATAAGTCATGAGATAAGTGTGTAAAAATGATGGTCACAAGTGCACTTATTTATATTAAATTATAATGTATGTGTAGACATTAACCCCCCCCCCCATTTTATTATAGTAATTTTTCAAAGTGAAATTACTAGAGTAAAAGGAAAAGTGCAAACCTAAATTTACATATGAAGTGCAGTCTTGAATGTAGGCCACAACTATGAATTTTGCTTCACCTAAATTTGAAATTAAACATGTAAAAAATAAATACTTACATAGGATTAATATCAAAATTAAATACAATAAACTTATAGACATAATAAAAATGAAAAAATACAGATGATTGGGTACGTGAACCATTACATTTTCTTAGTGTAAAAACTAGTGTAAAACTAGTGACTATAGAGGGTAGGACCCTTGGACATTTCATTTTTATTAAATATATTGGATTTTACTATGCATGACCTGATCCTCATTGATAATAGAGTGTGGTTTAAAATTCAATTTGTGATTTAATCGATCAATGCATACCAAAAGTAATGATGTAGTTTAAAACCCCTGTATGAATTTAAATAAATTGTTTAGGTGCAAAACTAGTGAAAAATAGTGAACCAACTATTATAGATAGGATAAGGCTCATTTATAGTGTAAAATTGGAAAAAAAATAGAGAAATATTGGTTCAAAATTTTATTATAATCTACATATGGTGCATACAACATGGATAATGATGAGCTTTTTCATTTCATTTCTAATATTGTTGTAAAATTGAGCAAGGAGGAAGTCATATGTGACACACATTCCACTAATATGATATCTAGTGTATATGCATTCTAAGAGTGAGTAATAAAAAATCAAATTATAAGTAACAATATTAGTGCTAACCTAGAACACATGCCAAACATGATGCTAAAAACTACGCAAATTTAAGATAAACCTGAGTGTTTTTTTCAATATTATGCATGTAAAAATTTTGCTAACTATTTTGTATTGTATGAGATTCTAAAAATTTATAAAAATAAATATTTTTTTCCTACTTGGATAATAATGCACTATTTTTTACAATATTGGGTCCACCCTTGTAAAATTGGAGAGATCTTATCTTAAATGATTCCCTATGTGATTTTGGGTTATGTTTTGTGATCCACTATGTGAGATCTACAAAATTTTGCATGTGCACTTTACTTTAGGGGATTGGTATCTAAGACAATACATTGTGTATTCCCCCTATTTTGACATGTATTTTTTATCCTACATAATAACTTAACTCAAAACAAAAATTAATTAAAAATATGTTATGAAAAATATGTAAATCTAAGTAATAGTGATAAAATGGAGGATCTTGGAATCATCATATATCAAAATCGATAAAAATAGTAATGTGAAATAAATTTAAAAACAATCATTCAAGTGAGAATGATATATGTTAGTAATTAGGAATATAGATAAGTGATCAGAACTATATACCAAATAGATAAATAAAACTACTTAGGTAAGGATGGTGAGCACCACCTATATACCAATACTTTGAATAAGAATCAAACTCCAAGTAGTTATTTCATGCTATGGAGGTGTGTGTGAAATAATGGTGTAAAATTATATATGTTAGTGTAATCCTTGTGTGATTAAGTTCTTTAACCATCCTTGTTGACCTTATAAGTGTATTCAAACTTTAACTCAAGGATAGTAGGGTTATATGTAATTAGAATTGGGAGAAATAGGAAAGTTGATCTTAATGTGCAATTATAATTATAGTTATTTTCATAGTGGAATCCTCTTGTGTGAAAATTAGTTTAAAATGTGTATTTATATTGACATTAGTTGAATTCCTTTGGATGGGGCTTGATAAAATTATAGGTTGACCCTTTCATGAATTTGAATTTTGGAAATTAATTAGTTTTTAGTAGAATGTCAAGATATATGTTATTATTTAGGAATACAAATAAGTGATAAAAATTGAGTACGAAAAATATTAATAAAACTACTTAGGTAAGGATGGTGAGGACCACCTACATACCAATACTTTGAATAGGAATCAAAATCCATGTAGTTATTTCATGTTGTGGAGGTGTGTGTGAAATAATGGTGTAAAATGATAGATGTTAGTGTAATTCTTGTGTGATTAAGTTATTAAACCATTATTTTTGAACTTATAAGTGTATTCAGACATTAGATTAGGGATAGTAGGGTTATATGTAATCAAAATTGGGAAAAATAGGAAAGTTGATCTTAATGTGCAATTATAATTATAGTTATTTTCATAGTGGAATACTCTTGTGTGAAAAGTGTTTCAAAATGTGTATTTATATAACAGTATTTAAATTATTTTGGATGGTTATTGATAAAATTCTAGGTTGACCCTTTCATGAAGTTGATTTTTGGAAATTAATCATTATTTAGTAGAAGGAAAAGAATGTTGGATCCGGATAAGAGAGCACTATGCTTTTATCCAATTAGGGTGTTGTTGTCTAAGGAGTACAAAATTGTTAGCTTGTAGAGCTAAAAGCTTCACTGATGCAGACATGGAGGAGAGTTGTTGAGGTTGCTGAGTTACAGAACAATTGCAGGATAACCGATGTCAATCTGATCAACTGACGTTGATCATATTATAGTGCAGAAGCAACTGGCATCGGTTATGAGTCATCCGACATCAGTCAGGAAGGAGTTGATGCCAGCAACCTATGTGTGCATGCAGTTTGCATGTGGGTTCTAGATAGGTCTATTTTTGGACTGTCAGTTTGCATGTTAAAGGCTAATTATAGTCTTGGAGTTGCGTGTCTAATTATTGTAATTAAGAAAGTCTAATTATTGTATGCATGAGATCTATATAATAGACTCATGGGCTGTATTGTAAAAAGTGTGCTAGAAAGCCATTGTGCTTAAAGAGAGAGCTAGAGTAGCTCCTCTTAGTTCCAAAGGAGTGTTAAGTGTGTATGATCAGGGAGAGTTGCAGGTTGTGCAAGTTCTACTAGGAGATCCACCAGGTTACTTGTTGAAGAATCATGAGGACTTGGTGAGGCAAGGATAAGGGTTCTTCAGGGTGTAGAGACATCTACATGGTAAGTAAGGTCTTTTGATTTGTAGGTGGCAGTAAGGAAAGGGAGATCTACTTGGAGTACAGTTATGTACTTGGTGTATTGGCAGCATTGTTACTGACTGGTGGAGGTGAACAACAACTCTATATTTGATTTGATTGTTGTGACCGTGATGAGAGAGTGAAGTGTTGGAGGAGAATTACAGGTGAACCCTAGATGTGTGGGAGCTCTAGAGGAGTGGGAAGAAGAAGTGTGGCATCTTCTTTATTATATTTTCTTCTAAGTGATTATTAATACAATTGTGTATTGTCTCTCATATCTTGTGTTGTTTCATATTTCTAGTTACTTATCATTCTGGTTAAATTCTATGTTTAGTTACTAATACAAGAGGTAATCATATATACTCTTATTGAGGAGTAGGATCCTGATAGTTGGTATCAGAGCTAGGATCACCAACCAGTGATACCAACCTGATAGTTGGTATCAGAGTTTTTGCTTGGGTTGACTAACAAGTGGTTTAGATCTGGTTAGTATTTCTTGATTACAAGTTACTCATAGGGGTTTCTGATTGAGTGGGAGTATAGCAATGGTAGAAGAAAGTAAGCTACAAATGGAGAAACTGAATAGCACGAATGGTTTGATTGATGGAAAGAAAGAGTAGGTAAAGGAAGATTGTTGGTCAGTAGAAGATCAACATGTAGAAGTAGATGTTGCAGGTGTTGTTGCATAGGTTTCTTTGGATAAAGTAGAATCTTGGTTTATAGATTATGTTGCCTCTTTCCATGTAGCCTGAAATAGAGCATCTTTTCATGGGTATGTCTTTGGAGACTTTGGAGAGATTTATTTAGGGGTTGGTGAGCCTTGTCACATGGTTGGCAAAGGGGAAGTGAAGCTGAAATTGTAGATAGATAACAGATGGGTGTTGAATGAGGTCATGCAGGTACCAATCTTGGAGATGAGTCTAATTTCTTTAAGAAAGTTAGGTGATGAGAGATGCATAGTAACTCTCATAGCGGATGCACTTGAATTATACGGTGGTAAGAAAGTAGGTATCCTTTATCTATCTACTTATATTACTGATTCACCTTTTGTTGTAGAGATGTGTATTTTTAGGCTTGGTTACATATGTAAGAAGGGAATGCATGTTCTTAAGTGGAAGACAGATATCTTTGACAAACTTAAGAACTAGAAAGCCTTGGTGTTCATGGAGGAGATGATAGACAGAGATAAATTGAGGGGACTAAATTATTCTGAGTAGGGATGTGTTGATATGGACAAGGGTTTGATCCAAAAGGACCTCGTGGGTAAAAATTCATCACTCACAGGTGAACACAGGTATCGGTGTCAGTCAAGGAAAACTAACGTCAAAAATATAGGCACTGACATCAGTCATGTGTAGATCAGTAGAGTTGGTGGTGTCGAGCAGTAGGAACCAACATCAGTCATACAAAAACTAACATTAGTAAAAGGTACACTAGTGTCGGTTAGGGAACTGATGTCGGCAGTCAGGGTCAGTCGTAGGGAACTGACGTCGATTGGGTGCAGATTGGGAGATGGTTGAGATTGGTCACTAGAACGGATGTTGGGCATACAACAAGCTGTCAAGGAGTCACAAATGCCCATATGGAGGACTGAAAGGGTAATTGGACCTCATATTCATTGTTCACCTTCTTACTTTTTGCTTACTGATGGTCGAGAACCAAGAAGATGTGAAGAGGCAATGCAGGTAGAATCCAAAAATAGTGGGAGCTTGGCATGGATGAGGAGTGTGAGTCCTTAGAGAAGAACCAAATAGGAGTTTGTTGGTGGAGTTGTCAGCTAGAAGAAAGCACTAAGAGATGGATGGATTCACAAGTTAAAGAAGAGAGTGGATGGATACATGAGATGGAAGGCCAGGTCATATGGTCTTGAGGAAGCTGCAAGATAGTGGTACAGGTTTTGACAGGTGGATGACAAAGCAGGGCTTTAGTCAATGTCAGTGTAACTATTGTGTTTGTCTTACCAAGGTGGATGATGGTTGTGACATTATCCAATTACTGTATGTGGATGGTATGCTTGGAGCAAGTTCGTACATACAGGGAGTTTTTGAGCTAAAGTTAAGGTTAGTTCAGTGGTGTGTCATGAAGAATTTTGGAGCAGCAAAATTCTTTGGCATAAGAGACATGGAGAGTTTTGTCTCCAGTGGGAGCTGATGTGAAGATGGTGTTGGTGGGGTTTAATATGTAGGATGCAAAATCAGAAAGCACACCAAGGGCTGGATAGTTCAAGCTGAGCTTAGAATAGTGTTCAAAATCACATGAGGTCTGGTGTAGGGCCTGAGTTTTCCCAAGCAGTGGGAGTTGTCAGAGAGTTTGGAGCCAATTCAGGGAAGGTAGATTCTTAGGTATCTGAGAGGGACTAGTAGTAAGTTAACATGTTATGCAGGGTCAAGGACTTCACTACATGGAGTTGTAGGTTCAGATGTGGCAGGTTACTTGGATGATAGGAGGTGCACCACAGGTTGTGTGGTGGTTGGTCTTCAAGATGGAGCTTGAAGAGGGATACAAGCCAGGAAAAGAATTAGATGGTGTACAGGTATAGGTACAGTGTAGCTATTTATCTCTAAGTGGGAGATTGTTAGGATGTGGAGCTAAAAGCTTCACTGATGCAGACATGGAGGAGAGTTGAAGAGGTTGCTGAGTTACAAAACAATTACAGGGAAATTGACATCATTCTGACCAATTGACGTCAGTCATATTATAGTGCAGAAGCAACTGGTGTCAATTATGAGTCAGCTGACATCGATCAAGAAGGAGCCAACGTCGGTAACCTGTGTGTGCATGCAATTTGCATGTGAGTTCTAGACAGGTCTATTTTTGGACTGTCAGTTTGCATGTTAAAGGCTAATTATAGTTTTGGAGTTACGTGTCTAATTATTGTAATTAAGAAAGTCTAATTATTGTATGCATGAGATCTATATAATAGACTCATGGGCTGTATTGTAAAAAGTGTGCTAGAAAGCCATTGTGCTTGAAGAGAGAGCTAGAGTAGCTCCTCCTAGTTCCAAAGGGGTGCTGAGTGTGTATGATTAGGGAGAGTTGCAGGTTGTGCAAGTTCTACTAGGAGATCCACTGAGGTACTGGTTGAATAATCATGAGGACTTGGTGAGGCAAGGACAAGGGTTCTTCAGGGTGTAGAGACATCTGCATGGTAAGTTCTGTTGATTTGCAGGTGGCAGCAAGGAAAGGGAGATCTACTTGGAGTACGGTTGTGTACTTGGTGTACTGGAAGCATTGTTACTGACTGGTGGAGGTGAACAACAACTCTATATTTGAGTTGATTGTTGTGACCGTGATGAGAGAGTGAAGTGTTGAAGGAGAATTACAGGTGAACCCTAGATGTGTGGGAGCTCTAGAGGAGTGGGAAGAAGAAGTGTGGCATCTTCTTTATTGTATTTTCTTCTGAGTGATTATTAATACAATTGTGTATTCTCTCATATCTTGTGTTGTTTCATATTTCTAGTTACTTATCATTCTAGTTAAATTCCATGTTTAGTTGCTAATACAAGAGGTAATCATATATACTCTTATTGAGGAGTAGGATCCTGACAAAAATATTGATATGGGTACCTAGAAAATTCTATGAGTGATCCTAAATTGATTTTCCTAATGTACATGTACATTATTCTATCATAGTCTTTCTTACAATAATGAGTCATTTACACATAAAGTGAAGGAAAGTGATCCAAAGGACCTAAATTAAGTCATGAGCTAAGTGTGTAAAAATGGTGGTCACAAGTGCACTTTTTATATTAAATTATAATGTATGTATCTACATTAACCCCCCACCCCACTTTTATTATAGTAATTCATCAAAGTTAAATTAATAGATTAAAATGAAAAGTGCATACCTGAACTTACCTGTGAAGTTTAGTCTTGAATATAGGCCACAACTTTGAATTGTGCTTCACATGAAGCTTCAATTAAACATGTATAAAATAAATCCTTACATATTATTAATATAAAAATTAAATATAATAAACTTATATACATAATAAAAAGGAAAAAATACACGTGATTGGGTACATAAACCATTACATTTTCCTAGTGCAAAAACTAGTGACTATAGAGGATAAGACCCTTGGATATTTCATTTGTATTAAATAACTTATATTTGACTATGCATGGCCTAATATTCATGTATAGGAGAGTGTGGTTAAGAATTCAGTGTGTTATTGACTCCATCATTACATACCAAAAGTAGTGACATAGTTTAGAATCCTTGTATGAATTTAAATAGTTTTTTAAGGTGCAAAACTAGTGCAAAATGGTGAACCAACTATTGTAGATAGATAAGGCTCATTTATAGTGTAAAAATGGCATAGAACTAGAGAAATATTGGTTCAAAAAGTTATTATAATCTACGTATGGTTCATAAAACATGGATAATGATAATATTTTTCATTCCATTTCTAATATTATTGTAAAATTGAGCAAGGAGGTTATGTGACACACATTCCCCTAATATGATATCTATTGTAAATGCATTCTAAGAGTGAGTAATAAAAAATGAAATTATAAGTAACAATATTAGTTATAACCTAGGACACATGCCACACATGATGCTAAAACCTAAGCAAATTTAAGATAATCCTAAGTGTTTTTTGAATATTATGCATGTAAAACTTTTGCTAACTATTTTTTATTTTATGAGATTCTAAAAATAGCTATTTTTTATTACTTGGTCAATAACGCATTATTTTTTACAATATTGGGTCTACTCTTTTAAAATTTGAGAGTCTTATCCTAATTTATTCCCTATGTTATTTTGGGTTATGTTTTATGATCCATTGTGTGAGATATACAAAAAAAAAAATCATGTGCACTTTACTTTATGGGATTAGTATCTAAGCCAAGACATTGTGTATTCCCCACCTTTTGAGGTGTTTTTTGATCCTACATAATAAATTAACTCAAAAAAAAAATTAATTCAAAATATTTTATGAAAAATATGTAAATTTTAGTAAGAGTGATAAAATGTAGGATCATGGCATCATAATTTATCAAAATCAAGCAACATAATAATGTGAAATAAATGTAAGAACAAACATTCATAGTGAGAATGAAAAGATGTATGTTAGTAATTAGACATATAGATAAGCGATCAAAACTAAATACTTAAAAGATTAATAAAACTACTTAGGTAAGGATGCATGTTATCCATCATGCAATCAAAACTATGAGGATACATGATGTCCATCATGGCAATGAAAAATGAGAAAAATGAGCATAAAAGTATCATGGCCATGACACACACAAACAAAGTGTACACATAAAGCACATAAAAAATAAAATTTAAGGGAAATGGGCCACTTTAAAGAGACATGTTCAAATGTCACACATAAGCATAGAAACATAAAATGAAGGCTTATATCCACACACAAGGACATCTCAATTTATAGAAGACAAATACAGAATACACACAAGACATGAAATAGGAAAGCAAAAATAAACATCATACATAAATACATGTAGATGATTAACATAATCAATTCATAACACTAGTAGATTCAATAATTTAGGTAAAATTTAAGATATAAATTTGTTATTAAGTGATACATATCAATAGATATTGTGTTATATCAATAATTTAGGTATGAACAATAGATGATATCCAAATTAGAAAAAAAGTTACATAAAATATGCCCCTAGTGAGCTTGTTGATGTATGTATAAGATGAAAGATGCTTATGTTTAGTTTTTATCTAATAAATGATAACATGTTCTCACTATGATAAGATTAAGGTAATAAGACAATAGCATAATGTGATCATTATTACATAGGGTTCTCTTGTTTATTTGTATTTCCTAATTTTGATACTGTGAAATAACCTACAACTATGTTTGCGGATGGCATCTTGTATGGAATTCACTCTCTCATGCCAACTTATAAATCATATATGATATCAAACTAAATATAATTATGTACTTAATAAATTTACATAAATTTACCAATGTAAATTAATTAAAAATAAGCATGCATAGGTCTTGATTTTGATTTTTTATGAAGTATTTAATTTTTTTTTATTCACACTTTTTGATATTTGATAAACATAGAAGTTATATACAAGGGAAAGTGTAACTAGAATTTAAGGACCTCATTAATGGAATGCCTATATTTAGGACCTATGTATGTGTTGTAATCTTCACTTACATTATCATATTCATCTTGTAGATTATTCTTGTTATTTTAATCATATTTTATATAATAAATATTGTCATCATAAGAAATAACCACCTTCTAATATTGTGCTTGAGATTGTAATATTTCATTATAATCATATTTCATATCTATTTATGTAAAATTAACTATCTCATACTATGGCATTAATTTATCTAATTTATCTTATAGAATATTGTTGTATCATTTTTCTTTACTAATATTCCAACACTTGTATTTGTGTGTATGCTAGCTAAATATATCTTTCATTTTATATTATTTCATTAAATATATTAATTAATTGTAAAAATGATGTTACATTTATTTCATGATTAAATGATATGAAACCTTTATTTTTATCAATCATTACTCTTAATTATTTTAACCATGATCCTCCAAGCATAAAATTGTATGTAATTGGATTTGAAACAACATGAAAAATAAGATAGCACTCTTTTGAAGCAAATGAAACTCTCAACTTAATTGTTCCTACACATTTTTTATATTAAATATTTTTATCTAATTTTTTATGCTTATTTCCAACATATATAAGAAATGACATAGAACAAAAAAAATATTTCTTGATTGTGCATAATCTTGACATCTATAAATTTCTTTCCATCTATATGAACACTGATATTGAAAGGCTCTTTATATTAAGATATAATTTTAATTTTCCACTTTTAAATCAAATTTCAAAATTTCTATTTTTAGGCATCTCTTTCTTTGAAAACTCTTTTGTCAGGAACTCTTTCTTAAAGATATTTTCCTATTTAGGCTGAACCTATTTTGGCAACTTTTGTTCTTACTATTTTGGATATATTACCTTTGTGATATATTCTTTTTTTAATTTTTATTTTTTATATTGTGACTTTTTTAATATTTATTCCTCTAATTTTATTTTTCAAATATCTTTTTCTCTAGTTTTTTCATTTGCAACTATTTTTTCTTTGAATTATTCTTTTGTACCCATACTTATTATTTTTTATTCTTTTGTACCCATACTTATTATTTTTACACTTGTACATTAGAAGATGAACTCATAATGCAAGTGGGTTTCTTGATTGATGTCTCATTTATTGGATCAAAACTATCAATTATCCTTTATATTTTGTATTTCAAATCCAAAAAACTATCTTTATGATGGTCATACAGTGTCTAAAATGCACAATAGTATTTTTATCTCCTTAGAGTATGTATAGGATGTAGTTTTATCAAATTATTTCAAAGCATTTTACTTAGAGTCTCACTTGAAATCTTATTATCATTTTTCATAATTTTTGGATCACTTATTGTATATATATTCTATTGTAGCTTTATATTTTGATATGAAGTCTTGTTAGGCACAACATTGCAAGATGAAGATGAAAGTACATGATTAACACTATCATACTTTGGATTATTTGTATATGTAATTTAGTTTTAACATGAATCAATCCTTGAGATTAAATACATATTTTGATTTTGAATCTCTTCTATTAACTTTATCATAATGATTATTTGATCCTTAAGGGATTCACAAGCAAAAACCTTAGGCACTTCTTACTAAATATGCATATAAACACCATCAAGAGGAGATGTGGAAGGTGGAAAGGTTTGAGGAAGGATATGTTGGTTAATTTATTTTTTAACTATGGTATTAGCTACCTTACCCCTTAGATTAGTTATATCATAGACCAAGTTAAACAAAAAGTAGATATCACCATATTGAGGGTTAGGAGGAGGAATATATTTATAATCTATTTGAAATTGTGAGAAAAATGGGAAAAAATGGGAGATAAAAATATGAATGCTAACAAATAATTCAACATGATTATGAAAAAAACATTTTAAATTTAAAACCCTAAAATAAATTTTAGAAGGAAAACCCTTAAGGTAATATAAGGTTTTAAGTATTCAATCAATAAATAGGTTCACCAATATGTTTTATCAAATTTTTGGAAACTAGATGAATGCTAAACCCTAATTATACAAACTATTGTGAAAAATCAAACTAATACAACTATGGAAAAAAATGAAACAAACTAAGTTATAACTTACCAAATATGGTATTTATAAAGGAGAACATAAACTTAGATATAAAACTAAGATGCATGCTATTAATGGATCAAAAACTAACATGGATAATGTGTTTACAAAGTGTAGACTCAGAATAAGAGTTGGTATGGATTATAGAGATGAACATTATACTTAGATAGTATGTTGGTGCATTGTTATCCCTAGGGAGCATTAGTGTTTGGTAAGTATCAAATATCTAAATTTATGTTCATACATTCACCTTCACCTATTCGTTATGTGGATTATTTGGGATCTTTTGATTTGATACAAAGACCACTAAATATCTCTTCATTCATTTAAATCCCTACCTTGATAAAATAATAATATGAATGCAATCATGTATTAAAAATATTTTAGTGGTTAAATTTATGAATTAACTCAACACCCCCTATGTTGATTAGTTCCTACATACCAATAATCTAAAGAGGGATCAAACTACATGTAGTTATCCCATGCTATGGTGGTGTGTGTGAAATATTAGTGGAGAACATTATATGTTGGTGAAATATTGGTGAGATTAAGTGCTTAAACCATTAATTATGACCTTTGAATTGTATTCATACTTTAGCTTAAGGATACTAGGGTTGTATGTAATTAGAATTATGAGAAATAAGTAATTTGTTCTCAATGCGCAAATAGAATTCTGGTGATTTTTAGTGTGGAATCCTCTTATGTGAAAATTGGTTTGAAATGTGTATCTACAGTGACATTTTTGGTATTAATTTAAATATGGATTGCTAGTATTTTTGGCTAGCCTTTTAATGAATTTAAATTTTATAAATTATTTTTTATTTTATTTGAGGACAAGAGCATTAAATCTAGATAAGAGAGTAGTGTGTTACTATCTAATTAGGTTGATGTTGTCCAAGTTGTAAAAGAAACTAATCTAGGCACCCATATTTATTTTTAGGTGAGACTAAACTCATTTTAATCATGAATAGGGATATTTTACAGTCATTGGTTTGCTTAAAATAATGAGTCATCCACACAAAAAGTGAAGGAAAGTGGTAAAATTTTGCTAGAATGAATCATGAGTTAAGTGTGTAAAAAGGGTTGTCATAATTGTAGTATTTTATCTTAAATGTTAATTTAGGTGCCTAAAAACTATTACATGTTATATATATTTTTGAAATTTGCATTTATCATGTTGAGATACTCTGATTGCTTACATGTCTTTCTCTCTCTTAAATCAATATGTTAATTTTTGATGTTGTGACATTAACATGATTGATAATGTATACTAGTTTGAATTTTTATATTATTTATTATTTTTATTTTATTTTACATAGACTAATAATTGATTAAGCTTTTTTAGTTCTTTATTATTATACTAATTTTTCTTGATTGAGTGTATCATTATGTGTCAATTTATTTATATCCCTTGGATTTTAGTGACATTTATGTATGGACCTCAGCCTTGTGTGACATTTAATTGTCATTTGTACACAACCCTTGGCCTTGTGTCACATTTGATTTCCATTTGTGTGTGTCATTTTTCCTTGTGTAACATTTGATTATCCTTTGTGTGTGACCCTTAGCATTGTGTGACATTTAATTTTCCTTTATGTTTAGAACTTGTCTTCATGTGACATTGAGGGTTATTGTGTGTTAAAGACATGAAATTATGTGCTTAAGAGTGGATATAATAAAGGATTTTATAATTAATTTTTTGAGTTTACTATTTTTTTGGTTCCATGATCCACATCATTCATCTTTTTTGCATAGTTTATTATTAAGTACTTATATACCAATGTTTAATATTGTGTGCTTAGTTTGTGTGTGAGTGTGTGTGAAAATTGTATGCCTTGTAATACAAGTTTAATATTTTATTTCATGACATATTCATTACTATGATGACATATTCTCCATATGTTAGCATATGATTCTAAATGATTACATCTTTCTACATAAATTGATGTAGTTAAATATTTAATTTTGAGATATTTAATTCATGAGATATATAACTCAACTCAAAATGGATGCATTTTAGTTATATTTTCATATATATTTAAGCCTCCATGAAAAAAATTAAAAAAAAAGGATAGACGACATGATTCATAAAGTTCAAATTAGTTTAGAATTTTAGTTTGGTTTAGATACGAGACATATATTTATATATTAAAACTAATTTTTGGGGAATATTCCATACATATGCACATATTTTACATAAATATAAGTTACAACTTTTCAATTATTAACATATCCAAATGCATTTACAGGCATACACCATGCATATGCACATATTTAAAATAACATGATTTAAAAGTTTTTAGATTTGGGACAAAATAAGATATATAAAAATAAAATTGTATACTATATTGGCACTAATTGGATTAGATTTTAGTAAATTAACATTGCTCATGCACATATATACTATTATATTTTTCCATTATGGCATCAATAGTACCTAAAACTGACAAATTTGAATATATAAATCTATCTGTAATGGTTTATTTAGTTAATTGAGTAATAAGGTTGAGATTCATAAAATCTCAAAGGTTAAGAATTACTATATGAGACAAATATTTGTCTCTTCCATTTCATATTAAGGTTAACTATTAGTTAAATGAGTAATGTAGTTTAGGTTCAATGATGCTCAATAACCTAGAACTACTCCCTCTTCATTATGGGTTGTGGAATTTATCTTCCAAAATTATGACATTGCCTTCATACATAAATTGTGTCATGATTACCCAAAAATATTCAAATGATTTATTAGGAATCAAAATTCTCCAAGGATTCAATAAGGAAGCATCATCTGCAACATGGCATAGGGTAACTTGTTCACCCAGTGATAGGTATATCCATTCCTTTCTCTTTAAATTTCAATTTTTTTTAATTTCATTTCAAAATTCATTTTCATTTATGGACATTTATTGCTACATGTTCATTGTATTTTTTCTTAGAGTAAGCTACACGTTCAAATCCTACTCCTAAATACAAAGTGTGTTGTACACACTCAGGTACATGTATTTATCCTTTTATGCTAGCATTATTTTAATTTCAATTGTAAAATAAAAGGGCAAATATTTATCAAATAAAATCTAGTATTAAACACTTTCCAATGATATCCTTGACCTACCTTCATCTTAATTTACCTTTGAGTATACATATGGATATTAAACACCCTTATCTCACATCTATATGATTTCCATGGGTCCAACCTTATAGATTTGATATCTGCCACCTATAGAAATTCCTTAATCTATAACTAACTTGTGCATTATAATACTTAGACTATTTAAATATCATTACATAAGTATATTCCTACCTTTTAGATGAATATTTATATATCATTATATTAGTCTTCTTACCTTTAATATGAGTCTATTAGACTTAAGTTCATGCATAATTCTATGAATATCCAAATCTGATAAACTCATCCTCATTACAAATTATGCTATTTTTTAAAATTTCAATTATCGTCATTGGTTATATCATATGTTTTTCATGTATATGACTTGAGAAAGTAAAAAAATAATCCCATATAAATATGTAGTATGTATACTCATATTTTGTGATATAACATTTATCAAAGACACACCTATACACTTTTTCATATTCAAAAGGACTTTCCTATAATTTACAATTTATCTATTAGTCACAAGGAGTAAGTCCTAGCTCAATTAAGCTCTCGAACAAGTAAAATTATCCATTTTATAAGCTCAAAAATATATAACATAAGATACATTCATTGAAGGAATATTATTGTAAAAACACACCTAACAAAGAGATACATGCATGTTTGCTTCCCTATTTTGAGTATTGGATATCTAGGTA
Source organism: Torreya grandis (assembly GCA_037957365.1). Classification (NCBI taxonomy): domain Eukaryota; kingdom Viridiplantae; phylum Streptophyta; class Pinopsida; order Cupressales; family Taxaceae; genus Torreya; species Torreya grandis. The sequence continues at coordinate 1,015,417 of JARHVA010004181.1, read as the reverse complement.
GCACTCAACCATTCATTGGGGAGTGTTTGGGATAATATCAACCCATCATTATTTCCCTTTTAAAATCCTAATCCTAGTGTTGAAATTTAGACATAGGGTTTTAAATAAAAGGTGATAGGGTTATGGATATTTTTCACATGGCTAGCCTTGGATATTGCACACACACACAGATATATATATATATATATATATATATATATATATATATATATATATATATATATATATATATATATAATAAGAAATCATAGATGCATGTAATAAAATAGAGAAGAAAATAAACTCAAACAAATTAAAAAATATGCAAAAACTAAATTTTGTCAATACTATACATAATCTAATAGTTATGTCTAGGCACATCTCAAGACCTAGTTCCTAATCCATTTGATTCTTAATCTAGTTTCCAACCATTCCTATCATTTGCATTCAATGTCAAATCTACGTAATATAGTAATATGTTAAATATATAAATCCCTTAAGTTATTTAAATATATAGAAAGTTAAAAATTTAAATAATATTTTTCATTTTACATTCACATTAGTATTTATTTTTATACTTCATAAAATATAAATTAGCTCTTAGTTACATTTTATTATGTTCGCATAATTTTAAAATATATAAAACACTAGGAGAGAATGTGAGAGAGTAAAATTTGTATGTGCAAGTCATGTATGTCAAATATAGGTTAAAATGGTAGTTTTCAAGTGTATAATACTGCATTTAATTATCTATAGAGTTATAGGCCACTAGAGAGTCTTAGATAAGATCACATGATAAAATTTTCCTCTTCCTCTTCATATGGTAATTGAAGGTATGTGCATAAAATCATGTATCATTTAAGTTTGACATAAGCATTTACAACATCGTATATACATAAAATTAGAGGAATTATGTAGACACCAAATTTTATTATAAGATATTTATCCATAGTTTTTTAATTATTATATCATACCTAAGCCTTGTGCACACATTTATCCATTTTTTTATTACATTTCCCCTTTTTTATATCAAGTATCACCATATGTTTGTTAGGTTGTGGAGCTAAAAGCTTCAACTTGTTGCAGACAAAGAAAAGGAGGTTGCTGAAGACCCAGAAGAACCGGCATCGGTAGCATGATCAACGTCGGTCATGATTAGTGTAGAAGGCAATTGGCGATGGTAGGAAGTCGGCTGACATCGGCAGAACCAGGCAAGCAGGGACCGGCATCGGTCGCTTGTGTGTTCCAGAACTATTCGTTGCACGAATAGTTAGTTTAGTGAATAGATTGTTTGCATGTTAAAGGCTATTACGAGTCTTGAGCTGCGTGTCTATTATTAGTAAAATAGGAGTCTAAGTTATTATTTAAGTCTGGGATCTATTTATAGACCCATTGGCATGTATTGTATAGTGTGCTAGTGAAGAGAACAAAGTGTGTGTTCCTCCTAGTTCCATTATGAGCTAGAAAGGAAGGCAAGGAAGATCCTTCCATTGTGAGTATGGTCTGTTGAATTGCAGGTTGCAAGTTCATGGGAGATCAACTTGAAGTACTATAGAGTGCTTGGTGTACTAGCAGGGTTATTACTGACTGGTTGGAGAGGTGAACACCAATTCTGTGTGTGAGTTGTGTGTTGGGACCCTTTTTTTTTAGGAGAGTGTTTTGAAGAAGAATTACTGTACACTTGAGGTGTGGGAAGCCTCTGTAAGGTGGAAGAGTATGGCAGTTCTTTATTGTATTCTTTTCTATACAAGTTTTAATATATAAGAGTGTATATTGTCTCTCATATTCTGTGCTATTGGTGAATTCTAGTTACTTGTATTTCTGGTATATTTCCACATGTTTAATTGCTTAAGTTTGGTAATCATATTGTGTTCTTTCTGAGGAGCAAGATCCTAACAAGTGGGATCTAAACAGCTGTGTTTGTTCTTGGATTCCCCATCAATTGGTACCAGAGCATGTTTGTTGTTCTAGGGGCACCTAACAAGTGGTATACTCACAATGGAACTAAGAGGAACACACACTTTGTTCTCTTCACTAGCACACTATATAATACATGACAATGGGTCTATAAATAGATCCCAGACTTAAACAATAACTTAGACTCTTATTTTACTAATAATAGACACGCAGCTCAAGACTCGCAATAGCCTTTAACATGCAAACAATCTATTCACTAAACTAACTGTTCGTGTAACGAACAGTTTTGGAACACACAGGCGATCGACACCAGTCCCTGCTTGCCTGGTTTTGCTGATGTCAACTGACTTCCTACCATCACCAGTTGCCTTTTGCACTGATCATGACCGACGTTGGTCATGCTGCCAATGCCGGTTCTTCTGGGTCTTCAGCAACCTCCTTTTCTTTGTCTACAACAAGTTGAAGCTTATAGCTCCACAACCTAACAATCTCCCACTTGGAGATAAATAGCTGCAACTATACCTATACCTGTACACTATCTAGTTTGTTCCCTTGGCTCTATATCCCTCTTCAAGATCACCCCTAAAGACTACCCACCACAAACCCTGTAGTGCAAAACCTGTCATCCAAATTACCTGCCACATCCACATCTACAAACCATGTAGAAAATAACTTAAACCTGCATAGCATGTGCACCTACTGTTGGTCCCTCTAAGAATCCACTGAACTACCCTCCAATGCTTCTTTCCCAGATTGGCTCCAACTTTCTGACAACTCCCACTGCTTGGGAAAACTCAAGCTAGTACATACCATGCACTTAACCTCATTGTGTGAATCAAGACACCTATTCTGTGAACTGTCCAACCATCGGTGTGCTAACCGGTCTCACACAATCATCTTGAAACAAAGTCAACATATGACCTTCCATGTCCCTAGAACACACTCATGCCAAAGAATCTTGTTGTTCCCAGATTCTCAATGACACACCCCTAAACTAGCTTTACCTTTAGTTCAGCAATACCTGTATATGTAATCCCTACAACAAGCACATCATACAGTAATAGGATAATGTAGCTAATATTATCCAACCTGGTAAAGAGAAACACAATGATCAAACCTCCATTTCCCTACAGCTTATACAAGACCATATACCCTGATCTTTTGTCTCACGTATCCATTTCCGATCTTCTTCATCCTGAACATCCATTCGTCTCTTAGTGCTTCCTTCCAGCTGACAACTCTACCAAAAAATCCCTATTTGGTTCTTCTCCAAGGAATCACATCCTTATCTATGCCAAGCTCCCACTATTTCCTGGATCTACCTGTTCTACTTCTTTAATAACTTCTTGGTTCTTTGCCATAAGTGAGCAATAAGTAGTGTAAAAAAGGGAAATGATGAATTTGAGGCTTACCTACCCTTTAAGTCCTCCATATGGGTGCTTGAGACTCCTTGACAGTTGGCTGTCCACCCAAAATCCATCTCAGTGACTGATGCCAGTCACATTCCAGTCTGCACCTGACTGATGTCGGTTCCCTGCGACTACCTCATCGCTGACATCGGTTCTTCCCTGACTGACATTGGTGTTTATTTGCCTTGAGTCACTAATGTCAGGCTGTACATAGCTGATGTCGGTCCCTGTCTAGATGCTAATGCCAATTTTCCTACCAACGTCGGTCTCTGTGTTTTGCTTATGAGAATTGACTTTTTCCCGTGAGCTCCTTTTAGATCAAACCCTTGTCCAAATCACCTTTGATCTGCTCAAAATTATTCTACCCCTCATGTTGAACTCTATCCATCACCTTCTCCTTGAAAACCAAGGCTTTCTTGCTCTTATCATGAACATCAGATTCTTCAAGAAACGTTACCTTCTTATTCTGCATACAGAAATCTTGATCTATACCCTTTGACTCAAGAACATGCATCTCCTTCTTACTCATGTGACCAAGCCTACAAAGCCACATCTTCACAATAGAAGAAGAATCAGTAATATAAGCAAGTAGATAAAGAGTACCTGCTTTCTTACCACCCGCTAATTCAAGTGCATCTGCTATGAGAGTTCTTGTGCATCTCTCATCACCCAACTTTCCTGAAGTAATTAGCCACATCTCCAAGACTGGGACCTGCATGACCTCCTTTAACACCCATGTGTTACCTGTCTATAATTTCAGCTTCACTTTCCCTTTGCCAACCATCTGACAAGGCTTTCCATCCCCTAAAAAAATTTCTCCAAAGTCTCCCTGGACATACTCATGAAAAAATACCCTATTTGGGGATGCATGAAAAGAGGCACCAGAATCTAAAACCCTAGATTCTACTTTATCCAAAGAACATACCAGAGCATCTTGTGTAATGAACTCTGCAACACCTACTTCTTCTTCATGTCCTTCATGATGATCTACTACCAACCAACAATCTTCTTTTCTCTGCTCTTTCTTTCCATATCTCCAGCAGGTTATTCTACCATACCTGAACTTGGACCTCCTACTATTAAACTTCTCCATTTTTAGCTTATTGTCTTCTGCCATTGCTCTACTCCCACTCAAATATAAATCCCTATGATTAACCTGTAATCAAAACACACTAACCAAATATGAACCAACCTATTATTACCCCAACCAAAAGCTCTGATACCACTTGTCAGGTACCCCTAGAACAACAAACATGCTCTGGTACCAATTGATGGGGAATCCAAGAACAAACACAGTTGTTCTGATCCCACTTGTTAGGATCTTGCTCCTCAAAAATAGCACAATATGATTACCAAACTTAAGCAATTAAACATGTGGAAATATACCAAAAATACAAGTAACTAGAATTCACCAATAGCACAGAATATGAGAGACAATATACACTCTTATATATTAATACTTGTATAGAAAATAATACAATAAAGAGTTGCCACACTCTTCCACCTTACAGAGGCTTCCCACACCTCAAGTGTATAGTAATTCTTCTTCAAAACACTCTCCAACCAAAAAAAAGGGTCCCAACCACAACTCACACACAGAATTGGTGTTCACCTCTCCAACCAGTCAGTAATAACCCTGCTATTACACCAAGCACTCTATAGTACTTCAAGTTGATCTCCCATGAACCTGCAACTTGCAATTCAATAGGCCATACTCACAATGGAAGGATATTCCTTGCCTTCCTTTCTAGCTCATAATAGAACTAGGAGGAACACACACTTTGTTCTCTTCACTAGCACACTGTACAATACATGCCAATGGGTTTATAAATAGCTCCTAGACTTAAACAATAACTTAGACTTCTATTTTACTAATAATAGACACGCAGCTCAAGACTCACAATAGCCTTTAACATGCAAACAATCCATTCACTAAACTAACTATTCGTGTAATGAACAGTTATGGAACACACAGGCGACCGATGCCGGTCCCTACTTGCCTGGTTCTGCCGATGTTGACCAAATTCCTACCATCACCAGTTGCCTTCTACACTGATCATGACCGACGTCGGTCATGCTACCAACATTGGTTCTTCTGGGTCTTCAGCAACCTCCTTTTCTTTGTCGGCAACAAGTTGAAGCTTTTAGCTCCACAACCTAACAATGTTTACATAGGTATTCCTGATATATTCAATTTATACTCATTATTAACCCATGACAGCATATCCTTTAGATTCAAAATGTTTGAGCACATACATATTGACTATTCATTTATCTTCATATGACATTACATGCTCCAAAATATTATATAATTGTATTTTCCTATGTCTGAGTCAGCCCATAAAAACTACTTTTTTAACTTTACAGTCTCATGTGCCTAAAATGTCACTTATTCCTATCTCTTAAGGTCTACCATGTGAAGGTGTCCCTTAAAAGATCCTATTATAGATAACTAAATTTGGTATTAGACACTTGTAAACATAAATTCTAACATGTATTGCCATTTTTACACTTGTACATACACATTTGGTTCTTGTACACACTTTACCCCTTCTGTTTACCCATTTATAGTCTTAGCCAACCTAATTTTATAACATACATATTAAATATCAACATACTTTGTGTAATAACACTCCATATATGAAATCAATAATTTCCACACTTTGTACAATTTAAAAAAAATTCAAATGCTTGTAGTTTATCATAGGGGTTGATTTATATTGGTAGTATCCAAAGACCCTCAATGCTTAATTTTAAAATTGAAATGTTCCCTTTAGTTAGCCTAGACACATATCATATGTCAATGATGGGGAAATATAAAATATTCATATGTAAATACTAAAAAATTATATTAACATATCTATCCAACACTCATCTTATAATGTTATATCAAAATTGATAAATTCATTGGCACTCGCTTGAGACATTACCAAAAAATCATATGCATCCAAAAAACCCTCAATAAATCAACTCTGAGTCCAAATATGAACATAAAATCAAGGTCAAATTTATATTTTTTAGACCATCAAAATATAATAATCTAATTACATTATAGCATGAAATGATGGTGAAAACACTTAACTAAGTCAGAGAACTACATTTGATATAATCCCATTTTGAATATTGAAATGTAAGAAATGCTCAGTCACATTGCATAGAGTGGTTGGGGCTCTGAAACCCATAATTATAATGCCTTTTTCAAGGAAACCTTATATCAAAAGTGAAGCTAGGGTTTAAATTAAATTAGAAGAAAAAACAAGTATCAATTCACAATAATGAGCGTAATAAAATACAAAAAAATCATATACAAGTGTATGCATAGTGATTTGAGGTACCATATAATCAAAAATTACTTTCACATAGTACCATCAAAGCCTATATAGTAAAATTCATTGAATGGGTTTGAGCTTCATTGATATCTTTTGTATAAATTTTGTTTCCAAGTCTAAGTAAGAAAAAATCTTCGTAGCGACTATGATGCAAGAAGTAAGAAGTATACATTATACTATTAGGTAAGTGCATTTATTTCACTCCTCTCAATTATAAAAACATTAAGTGTAATATAGATCTCTCTTTCACATTCATATTTTTGTGGTAAATTTCATTACTTACATAATGTGAATTTGAATAGTTTAATTTTATTTATATTTATTTAATCACAAAAAAAAAAACATTTTGGTGAACCCATCATTAATCTAATATCAATCTTGAGCATGGTTAACCCTAGGTATATCTAACTTATGGTTTTATATTTCCTTATTATGGTTTCAAAATTATCTTACATTAGGGTTTAAGACCTAAATTTTTATTTCCTTTTAATAAGACTTAATCTATGATTTTTTTCTAATCCTTATTGATGTTTTCATCAACATATTCTATGTCATCTAAGAATGTTAAATATATTGTATCTATAAGCCAAATTTATATATTAAGTGGCTCTTAAATCAAATACAATCATATTTCTTTGATATATCCATGTGTTTGTGTGCCATATAAAATGGATAAAATTGATGAAATGCAAGTTCCTTCTTCTATTGAGGTAAATATTCATAAAGCAATAATGGAAGCATTTTCCAAATTTTTAAACTAAATTAGTATGAAACCTAATGAATTGGATAAAATTTTGATTATAGTATTAGGGGATAATAATGAAAAAAATGATAAGCAAGCCACATCAAGGAATAACATGATGAACTCTTCAGTGATGTTAATCAACCTTCTAAAGGCATATATTATACAAAAGGTGTTCAGTGTGTTTATCTTACCACATTAATCATGTGTACACACCTATAGATACACATGTGATGCCCACCCATGGTGTGTGGGAAACACATGTTCATCCTTAGAGTTACATGAATGTTATTTTGAAACATAATTTTTGCCTCTTAGGCTTGCTACTCATGTGATATCATCTATTTATAATAAATATTATATGTCTTCTAATCAATATATTAAAAAAACTCTTATCAATATTCAAGCCAGTTTTTCTCAACTAGAACATGGTTCTTATAAAGTGAGTCATTTGAAAAATTCTCAAAAATTATTACACAACCATTTTTTCCCAAATATTTCAAATTATACTTTGCCTACAAAATTCTTTGCACCTAAGCATACACCATATGATGGTAAAGGATATCAAAAATAATGTCTTAGAGAGTTCCATGTAACATGTTTATATTATGTATCTAATGATAATTTATTGACCAATATTTATTAAATGATCTTTAAATACTATTTAATTATAGTTTTATGATAATCCTTTTGAATCATAACATGATTTAAATATTTTGACTGATCAATTCTTAGCTAATTTTTCTATCAATTGTTAGTTATAATGTCTCATATGTTCAAATTATATAACTCAATCAAGCACCTAATGATCCCATTAGTGACTATGTGCTTCATTATAAGACTATGTTATTTGAAATTAAATATCTAATGGATGAGAATTAATTTTAATATATATTCAATAAAAATGACTTGATATTTTACATGAGTCTATTATGTTCATACTCTTTAAATATTGTTTTGACATGTTCCATATGATTAAAGACTATGAATTTAATCTACTTACTATGATTAAACCTAAATATGTCTTATATCCCACTAGGATAACTCAATTGTACACAATGTTTTTAAAAATAATAATAATTAGTATTCAATTTAATTATAACTAGTTATTTGTTACTTGACACTTATATGAACCTAATGCATTTAATGCTAAAGTAAACATCAGCACACTACCTAAGTAAATTTTCATATAGTAATTAGGTAATAAACCATGTATAAGTTGAATAATATCAAATCAAGTAAAATAGAATAAATTAGGTATATCTACTACTGATAAAGTTCATAATTTAGTCATAAATGTTCTTACATTCACTGTTGTTTACAATCTCAAAATGATATAAAAATTTACACATCCACTATTATGTTGAATGTCAAAAATAGCATCAATATTGATGAGCATCAAAAATACAATAAAGTAAAACAATATTGATGAGCATCAAAAATATCTCAATGATCCATTAATGTAGCCTGAGTATGATTTTGAAGGGTTGAAAACCTAACAGAGCGAGAACATTATCTAAGTTATTTACCTCCAACCATAGACCAATATTTTCCCCCACACTTACCATTTGGAGTGGCCTTACCCTTCATTGAGGGGTAAATAAATATAGTACAAATATAAAGAGATCAAATTGAACCATACAACAACCATGGAATCTAATCCTCTATCTAAATGATATTAATATGCACATGTAAACTATAAGTAAAATGGAATGACTAATGTCTCAACTTAGACATTACTTTGGCCAAAGTTTTTAAATAAATAAATTAGATATACTAATATGAGTCAAATTCTACTCACACTAACTCTTTTCTATTGAATCATTACCCATATGATAGCTTGGGGTAGGTATACAAGTTTCCCACTTTCACCCTCGTAGAAATATCACTAGCTATCATAATGCTAAAAGTCAAGGAGAAGGTGAAACATACATCATGCATTTATCATAACAATAATATATGGTAAAAGTAGTCAAAATCATCCTACTATGATTTCATTTACTCTAAAAATATATAATTTACATCTATTATGATTATAAATTCAGCTATGTACATAGAATCATAATAATAAATCATAGTATTCTAAATCCATATTGATATAACCTTCTTATACACTTTGCATACAAAATCTTAGTTACAACTGGTACTAAGCATTTTAGTTTCCTAGAATCCCAAATAACTTCAAATGAATTAATCCCTATAGTCCTTTCAACCACTACACTCTCATTTGTTTAATCATGTTTTTATATGAATGATTTCCAAATTAGATAAACCATACCTCATACAAAATATACCTTGTAAATGTATTCAAAAGAAACATTACTCTTACTACACATATTTTGGTGTATTTTCTAAAACTCATTTGTTCTAAGACAACTATATTAGAATAATTTTTTCCCCTTTTAATGTAAAAAAATTATCTAGAATAAAAATTGTCAAGTCATGGAATAACTTATTCAACTCCAAATATATCCTACAGTCACATATATATGTATCATTTTTGTAACCTTTTTTAGGAAAGGATAGATACCATAAGAATAAGACCATGGATATACACTAAATATATTAAGGCCCAAAAATATATGGATTTATATTTATTAAAAAAAAAATGCTTCAACTAATCATCAAAATTTCATAATGTAGAGATCTTATCGTAATAGGATTTATTCACTTACTAACTATGGCTTATGCACTTTTTTTTCTTAAAAAATGGGGTAATGTCAACATAAAAAAAACATATAAGAGTACCAATTATAACATTTATAGCTCACATAATTATAACACTTTCATCCACCATCAGTAAGGACATATATATACATCATAAGCAAATAAGATTATATATTTAATCAGGTTACCCACATTCACCTAATGGGTATTTACCTAAGAAACCATTATAAAAATGGTTCATGTTATTATCCTTAAAGTTTTATAGGAAAAAATTGAGTTATTAATTCATTCCCTTCAATTGAAATAACCCTATTTGGGGATAAATGAACATGTGAATATAATTGATAAGCTATATAAAAAAAACCTAGATCGAGCCCAAGTCTTTCTCATATGATGGTGAAGGTATTTTCCTTTGTTTATATATTTATATATCTATATATGTATATATATGTGTGTGTGTGTGTGTGTGTAATCATTCACTCCTACTCATCAAAATAATGATTTGATACAATATTAACATGAAGGAGAAAATTGTAGCTATAGGTTCTCATTAAGAACTTGGCTATACAATTATAGCCATATAACATAATAGTTATAAGTCTAACTCCTCTCAACTCAATTCTCATTTATTATTCAATAAATTTTTCATTGTTTTAATGAGGTCAATGTATGGAAAGGAATCTACAAATACAATTGAATACCATTATAAATAATTTAACCTCATATTTCGTAAATTCCCATAAAATGTCAAGAGCGTCTACAGGTAAGAAGATAAGTACTAGATATGGAAATAATGTTTTTTGAAGAATATTGTAGGTTTAGTTATTATAATAAGTTCACTATTTCACTAAATAAACCCATACACATAATTTACTTGAGAATAAATCTCAATGGGGGTCAACATTGACAATAAACATTATGACATAAAAAAAGAGAGATCAGTGACACCTTTATATGCCTAGGAATCGAACTAGCTTCCCAATGTCTATAACCATGTCCATAAGGAGAGTATACCCAAGAATGTGTTTTGGTAATTAATCTACACCAAGATAGTAATGTACATTTAGAATCAAATATAACTAGAATTAAACTCATTCCTTTTAATGAATATAGCATATATCAGTACTTGTCTAGTTCCTATCAACAATGTTGATTTATAGTCCAAGAGATACCTTATTCTTCTTGCCAAGATTTTTCCTTATATTCCTTTCTCTACCATCATAACGTCATCCAGTGATATGATACCCCTAACTCCTTCCATTATTTCTTTTTATTGTTTTCCTCTTTCTCCATGCATGGTGGAACCAAAAATAACTAATCAAGCAACTTGATCAATTAGTCAAGCAATTGACATGAAATGCCATGAGACTCTTGATAAAAACATTGTGTACAATATTACTCAAGTATGATAAATGAGGTAAATCAGACATTTATATTCATACTAAATCATCATAACATAATTAAATCCACTAATTAACTTCATAGTGAAATTAGACAAAATTTTACACTCATAACACCAAATAAAATGCAATGATACAATTTAGTAAGGTAGATATTTATCACATGTAATCAATCAATGAGATAAAATCAAGAATAAATAGTTTCTACCATACACTCACTACTCATTTTTAGTCAAATAGTTAAATGTGGTGTGTGCATATGTTCTTATCTTCCCTATCTCTAATCCCATTGTTGATATTTGAAACCCCGCTCTCTAATGATACTCTCCTTCATACTTTTTGAGAGGGTGAATCAATCATCCATCCAAATCCATAAAAAAATTGGTAGTTAGCATGACTAATTATAATAAATAGCATTTAACTAAAATAAATTGTTGAACATGAGTAAACTATAAAAACCATGATCATAAGCATGATAAAATGTATGTAACAACTATCCATCTAGATATTGGTCATGAAAACAATAATGTATCTATAAAATAAATAGTATAAACAAGTCCAAATCATAATATAAACAATAGTTTTTTAATTACTTTACCACATAATCAACTAATTAGTGATTCCAACAAACCATAGGGAAATTGTATGTGGAATCCTTCCCCTTAAAACTGGTCATCATCCTGATGGCACTTATTTCAAATAATAGTTATGAAATATTAAAAAACAAGTTTAAACAATGTTATAAAAAAAAGGAAGTAAATAAATGTGGAAACACCCTTGAGAACTCTCCATAGTCCTTCCATGTAGTACTATCCTTATAATATTAGTCCTATTGGACCTTTTATTGTGATACCTCTTTGTTATGCAAGCTAAGTTTTTGAGTATCAATTATTTTGATTGGTTTTACTATGATCACCTCTGTATATTGAACTAATAATGCAATACAATCCAAAACATATGTAGAATTAGAAATATAAATTTTAATATATGAAACATGAAAAACATTATGCATTTATGCTAGATATGGTGGCAATGCTAGCCTTTAAGCTATAGGATTAATTACTTCTAGGACATCAAAAATCCATACATATCTTGGTGATATCTTTGATGATTTTCCAAATTTTATTGAACTCTTTTGGGGTTTCACCCACAAGAAAACTTTGTCCCCAACTAAAAACTACCTTACTATGCTTTTTATATAAGTGTAGCTTTTTGGTCTATCATTGGCTTCATCCAATATTTTTTTTATTAATTCACTTGCTCTTCTTTTTCAATAATCATTTCAGGTATAAATACCATTCTATCTTCTAACTGTTCACAAGTAATAAGTTTTTGGTATCTCTTACCATATAATGCCTTGAAAGGAGCCATTTTAATAGCTAATTGGTATGATTTGTTTTAAGCAAACTCAAATAATGGAAATTACTCTTCATAATTGTATTTTTGGTCCATGTTATACACTCTCAACAAATCCTCCAAGATATAATATATCTTTACTATTTGTCCATCCATTTCAAGATGGTATGTTGTACTAAAATTTAGTTGAGTTCCCAATGCAAAATTTAGAGTCTGCCAAAATCTTGAAGTCATCATTGGGTACCTATCAAATATAATATTTTGTAAGGATAGATGAATCATCATTTATATTACTAGGAATAATATGATTTACCTTGGTTATTTTATCCACAACAACCAATATCATATAATGATAATTCTTGGACATAGGCAAATCTTGAACAAAATTCACACTAATCACCTGCCATTTACATTCAATAACTAAATTTGGGTATAAAAACCCAACTAGATGCACGTGTTCAAATTTGATTCAATCACACTCCAAACATATATAAATAAAATCATTTTCATCTTTCTTAATTTCTTTCCAAAAATATAGAGGTTTTAACTCTGATACTAGTAGCTTATTCACTTTTAGATGTCCTAGATAAGGTGTATTTTACAATTTCTTAATCACAATATTCCTCAAAATATCCTTATTAAGGCACATAAATCATTCCATTTTACCTTAAAATCCCATCATTATCTATCTAAAAACCTTGATATCTATGATATTTTAGTTTTTTATCCAAATCTTTCTTAACTTGCCCATAGGAATCATCACGAGGTAAGTATTTTACTACTTGATCTCTGAATGTGCTTATAATTGTAGCCAAAGTTGTAATGTATCTTCTATGACTAAGGTTTTTTTATACTCTATTTTCTTTGCCATTAATGTAGTTGATATCAAAATCATAATTTGATATGTACTCTAACCACTATCTCTAATGAGCATTAGGGTAGCTTGGGTGAAATTATACTTAAGACCTAAATTATTAGTCTTAAGTCAAAAAGGTTTACCCAAAAAATAATGTCTCCAAACATGTAAGGCATGAACTTAGTTTCTAATTCTAAATCATGAGAAGCATAATTTTCCTCATATGGTTTTATTTTCTTAGATTCATAGACCATAACTGAACCACCCTACATGAGCACTCCTCCTAAACTATATCATAAGGCATTAGTTATCACTGAGAAATTTCCATTCTGATCCAAAGTATGAAATAATGGTGTAGAAGTAAGCCTTTTTTAAGAACCTAAAAGGCTTTTTCATATTTATCTAACCAAACAAAATATAAATCCTTCCTTTGAAGAGAGGTTATTGGATTACCTATCTTGGAAAAGTTAGGTACAAAATTATTGTAATACCCTAATAATCCCATTAAACTACACACCTCATGCACGTTTATAGGTTTTTTCCAATCCATGACGACTCTAATTTTAGTTATATAAACTAAAATTCCCTTTTTGGAAAATATGTGCCCCAAGTACTAAACTATTTTATGAAATAAATCGCACTTTAACATCTGTCCATACATTTTATGTTTATGCAACCATTGCAACACTAACCATAAGTTCTCAACATGCTCTTCCTCATTCTTATAATAGATGGGGATGTCTTCTAGAAAGACTAAAATAAATTGATTGATATAATCCCTAAACACATTGCTCATTAGGTTCATGAATTATTTTGGTGCATTTTTTAACCCAAAATGTAACACTACTAATTCATAGTACCCATAGTTAGTTATAAAATCCATTTTTATAATATCCTCATCTCGAATCCTCAATTAATGGTTTCCTACTCAAATATCTATTTTTTTTAAATATGGTATCACCATGAATTTGATCAAAAACATCATCGATGTGAGGTAATAGATGTATATTTTTTATCATTACCTTATTTAGCATGTGGTATTCTATGAAAAAATGAAGGGTTCCATCACTATTTTTGACAAAAACTATAGGTACACCCCATGGTGAAACACTAGGTCAAATCAAACCTTGGCCAAATTTTCCTAAATGTATGCCTTCAACTCAATCAACTCTATTGTCATCATCTTGCAGGGTGACTGAGACTATGGTTCTAACCCTATAATGATATTTGTATTGAAATCAAAATCCCTTTTTGGAGGCAAACCTGTTAATTCATCTAGAAAAACATCCTAAATTCTTGTAGAAAGGGATAATCTTCCAAGGTAGGTTATTTATATTCTAAAAACTCATCCATTTTGATAAGTAATGATTGACATCCCTTGTATTGAGCCATTTTTAACTAAATGGTAGAGATTTTATTGAGCTTTAACTCCTTCTGACTACCTTATATTTGGGTATGAATTCCAAAATCATCCTGATATTCAATATTTTTAAGGAAATAATCTACTTTGGCTTTATGTTGAGATATTTAATTCGCTCCTAGGATCACGCCATATGACCCTAGGGTTGCACATATATATCCAAAATCATTTTGAATTATGGTAATTATATTTTAGCCTCTATGAGACATCTATCAACCTTGACCTTAAAATCATTCCCATACTATACTACGCATGCATTTTCCATAAAACTAGCTTTCCTAGATAATTTATTCAACATTCTAGGAGAAATAAAGCATTCATTAGCTTTAGTATAAATCAAAATAGTAAATGGATGACCAAAAAGGGTATCTAACACTTCATTGGGAGAGACTTGGAATTTAGCCTACCAATTTTCCACCAATGCATGAAGATGCTATAGGAAGTTCCCCTACTGTGAAGAAGAAGTTACATTCTTGTTTTTTCCATTTGTCTTCCACTGAGGATAATAATTGGCATAATGATCACATCCACAAGTAAAACATCCTCCTTTACGTCCTTTTCTCTTAGTCTGATTTACACCTTTGAATCCTTCTCTAAAATTTCATCCTAGTTTCCTATTCTCAGAAGAATTACCAAACCTTGAATTCTTATTGTTTAACTAGTTTTTAGAATTTCCATTCCATTTATATTTTCTTCTTCTTAAAATGAGTCTTGGAAATACCAAAAAATTTCTTATACTTATCTCTAACTTATGCCAATTATTTTATCTCTTACTCTTGTTTTATATCTTTTTTTAACACTTATTCCATAGTGGATAGTCCATGCACATCCACCTCACATCTAATTTGGGGTCTATGACCAATAATTAATTTATGAATATGGAAACACTCATAATTATAATACTATGAAACATATTTTAAGATCTTTTTAAAATACTCCTAGTACTCATTCACTGACAAATCTCCTTGCCTCAAATTATGAAAAAATGTCAACTTCTGGTCAATGTAAATTTGCGGTAACCACCATGCTCAAAAAAGAGTTAAAAATTATTCCCATGAAGGGGTATTTGAACCCAATAAATTATTGATTCACTAGATAATTAATAAGCTCCCCACATAACTTTAGTGACCTCAGATTAATTTCAAATCTTTAAATACTTTTCAATCTTTGTGAGCCAAGCTTCAGCTCCATCACCCAAAATTGTTCCATCAAATTTGGGTGGATTTACCTTATTCATGTCTCATGCTAGTTATATAGCTACTTGCTCTTACATCTTGATTTAATTCCTTTTGCCTATGCTCCTAAGAAAATTCTTGTTTATTATGGTGTTCTTCAAGTACCTCTTGTTCATTTTGCTCTTCAAGGACATGAACCTCTTGATCAAGTTCTACTATATGATCATGAGTCTCATTCATAATTATGAGAATATTATCAAGTTGTATATCTTGTTCTATTTCTAGATTAATAGTATCAACCTAAGGGTTAGAATTATAATTACCCTCACCAATTTATCTACCTCACACCATTCTCCTTTTTGGAAAATTATGAGAATAAAATTTATGTTAGTGGACTCATTAGTTCTGAGAGCTAAACCTTAAGATATAATACTAAAATGTTATACCCCACTAGGATAATTAAAAGATATACATTTTTTTAAATAATTAATATTTAGTTCAACTACACCCAATTTTTTGATACTTAAAAACTAGATTAATATAATGCATTTAATGCCAAAGTAAAAATCAACCCACTGGTTAAGTAAATTTTCATATAGTAATCATGTAATAAACCATGCATTAGCTAAATAAGATCAAATCAAGTAAAAAAAGTAAAATAGGTACAAACAATATTTATAAAGTTCATAACTTAGTCATTAATGTTCTTACAACCACTACTAATTATAATTACATAATGATATATAATTTTACATAGTCTCTACTATGTTGAATGTCCTTCATAATTAAGGTACAATATTAAATTTATAAAAAAATAAAGTACAATACTAATAATGAGCATAAAAAATAACTTAATGATCCACTAATGTAACCTGAATATGATTCTAAAAGTTTAAATAACTGACATAGGGAGAGCATCATCTAAGTTTTTTACCTCTAATAATATAAAAATGGTCTCCAGCACACCTCCCATTTGGAGTGGCCCTACCCTTCACATAGTGGTAGATAAAAATAGTATGTTTATTGAGAGATCAACTTAAACCCATGGGTGTTCTAACACTATTACATGTAGCAATTATAAACACCATATAATCTAATCCTCCATCTAAATTATATCAATATGCACATGTAAACTAGAACTATAATGCAATAACTAATATCTTAGCTAAGACATTACTTTGGTCAAATTTTTCAATAAATAAATTAGATATACTAATCTAAGTCACACTCCACTCACACTAACTCTATGCTACTGAATCAGTACCCATATGATAACTATGGGTATGTATACAAGTTTCCCACTAGCACCCTCATATAACTATCACCAAGTATCACAATGTTGATATTCAAGTAGATGTGCAACATACAACATGCATTTATCACAACAATAGTAGATGGTAAAAGTATTCAAAAGCATCCTACTCTAATAAAAGATAATTTCCATCTATTACTATTATAAAGTCAGCTGAGTATGTACATAGGACCATAATAATAATTCAGAATATTCTAAATCTATATTGGCATAACCTTCTTATACACTTTTCATTAAAAAAAATTAATTACAGCCATTACTAACCAATTTAGTTTCCTTGAATCCCAAATGACTGAAACTAAATTAATCCATATAATCCTTTCAACCACTTTATTCTCATTCATTTGATCATGTT
>JARHVA010004181.1:867500-995000 GCA_037957365.1 Torreya grandis | reverse complement strand
TGGTCATATTGATCTTGGAGTGAGAGAGGAAGTCTCAAGATGTATTATAAGGTCCAATGAGTGGTTTTAGCCCTATTTAATAATATTAAGGATATTTTGATAAAATTAAGGTATATTAACAAGTTTGACGTTTTTAGGTTATCATGGTATATGGGCCTTTTACATGATTTTCCTAATGAGAGAGGCTTTCTTAAGAATTATGATGGGTGTTTAACATTGCTCTAGTCGTGATATGAAGGTAAATAGTGTGTTTAAGCTCAATATCCATGATATACTCATCCAAGCACAATTAACACCTCAAATCACCCCTTAGAAGCCATCAAATACCCTTAAAATCACCCTTAGAAGCCATCAAATACCCTTCAAATCACCTTATATGAGTCAATATCCCTTATAAAACCTTAGAAAGCTATAATTTTTTTGATGAAAATTCATTAAATAGGTCTTGAAAATTTCCCAATTTAATCATATTACCACCACTATGTATTTTTATATTCTTGAAGGTCCCTTTTAAATCTCTTACGCACCTACTCACTAGCCAAGTGGACCCCACACATAGCAAAGTGTGTCTCTCCCACTTCCCACTACCATATATTCTATTTGAAAAGTTATTTTAACTCATGTTTTCCCTTTTTTATCCTTCAATAGAGGTAAAAGGTTAGAGGTTTAGAGAAAATGTAAGGAAAAGGACTTTTTCATGTGCTTTCTTGCAGTAGTACAGACTATTCCATATAGGGGAGGTTATGAGATTTCATGTGTCCTTTTCAAGTATCTTGGTGGAT
Source organism: Torreya grandis (assembly GCA_037957365.1). Taxonomy (NCBI): domain Eukaryota; kingdom Viridiplantae; phylum Streptophyta; class Pinopsida; order Cupressales; family Taxaceae; genus Torreya; species Torreya grandis. Next base: position 994,218 of record JARHVA010004181.1, on the reverse strand, counting down.
TTTCATGGTAGGAGGATTTAAGATAGACTCAAAACCAATCTTCAACCACCACTAATCTCCTTTATAGACTAGGATAACCCCTTCAATTTTGTAGATGGTATGACCATGAGAGAAAAATATTAGGATCTAAAATTTTGGGCAAAGGAGGGGACCCTAGATAGATTTCATCTTTGGGAATTTATTCTCAATTTAGTTCTCTCTCCTTTATGAGAAATCCTTAACAAGGTAGGGTACTCAAAATGCATTCTTCATTTAGGTAGGTGGTTTTTCTTATTTTCTCCTTTCCTAAGTATGGTGATAGAAAATGGGAGGTTGTATATCTTTTTAAGAGTTTTTAACACCTTTACATAACATTATCAAACCTCATATTACACGTGTAGATAGTGGGAGCAATCAAAACCTTATGATTTATTCATCTTGTAGACTACAGATAAGTGTATCTGTGTTGTAGAGCATTCATGACATAAATATGGAAGAAATAGATTTACTAAAGCATGTAATAGTCCCTTTATATCTCCTTATATCTCCTCTACCTTTTATATCTATCTAGGTTAGGTCAAGGGACTCCTTTAAGTCATCTTCTAGGGGCATTATCATAAGAACATTGTGTGATCTCTAGATTTAATCATAAGCTTGTGTCATTATAATGACTACGAAGGGTTAAAAATAAAGATGGGGTTGACATTAGATCTTTAATGTTTCCATATTTCCTTATTTTTTAATCCTCAAAGGCCCCTCATTCCACTATGACTAGGCATTTCAAGGCCCCTCATTCCACTATGACTAGGCATTCTCAATTTTAGTCTTGAAATGTATAACCCTCATAGGACTATCTACAAATTATTATGCAAATTAGAGTTTAATGGGATGTTGAGTGATCAAACAAAGCCTTGGAGACATTGATAACTATTGAAGGATCCTAGGATATATGAAAATAATGGAAATGAATAAAATAGGGTTGGGAAAAGGTGAACACTGTAAACTTAGCCTTAGAGGCTTAAACACAGTTAAGGCTCTTTTGAGCATATATAGTATTGTAATTCCATGTTGGAGAAATAATGAAAGTTTAGAAGGTTGGAGAGAATAGGAAGGGTCACCATAAAATTTATTCCATTCAAGGAAACAATGAAATTTCAATCCCATATTAAAAGGAGCATCTATATTTCATATATCTCTCATTCAGACCTACATGCCTTTGTATAAGCTAATAGGGTGGAGCACTGACTGAAAGGTACAAAAGAAGGGAGATGTTTAAGACCTTAAAAATATTTGAATATTCATAAATATGTATACGAGTACATGGATATAGAGATATATGGTTAGATATACTCTAACTATATCTAACTTACCTTAAGGGAAAGTAAACTTAGTCAAACCCCTTTGAACATATTCAAGAATGTGATAATAGGCCTATGTACATGAAAAGGACATATAAAGGTCTAGGTAATTGATAGAATCCTAAGGGTATCTAAAGATAATGTAAAGGAAATGAGATATGATACATATGGTGATGAATATCTCAAATGGGTGAAGAAGGAGATTGTCTCCACCTACAGCTCAATCTATAGCCCTACAATAGATACCTACAGATAGGTCCTAAGCAAGAAGTAAACATTCATCTTTAAAAGAAATGATTTTTGAATGATTAGAACATGGATTTAAGTTTTTTATGAATTATTCTTAGTATTCTTATAGATTTGGACTTATCCCAGTAGGTAGTGAAAACATAATGATTTGAACATGCCTTTTAGGCCTAATTAGGCCTAAACCGTCCTATGTATGATAGTTAAGGGCTTATCCATGATGTTAAGGTCATCTAAGGGATGAGACACATAAAAGAATAAATAAATAATGTAGAGTGTTTTTTAAAGTGATGATATTCTTAGGTTAAAGAAGCAAAAGGGTCCAATGGCCTAAAAGCCTATATTAAGCCTAAAAGGACCTAAAACAAGCTTGTGCATACAATTCAAGACCTAATGATTTCTAGGAAGTTTCGTTAATAATTGATAACATATAAGTAGAGAGGTCACAATATATAACAAATTTCTTCGAGTAATAGGAAACTCAAAATAGTAAAGGAGAACCTAGCGATCTATTAGGCTATTAGGCCTAAAACTAATTAAGTAGGCTTATGTTTGAATTGAGGTCTCTTGTGAGTTTTAGTGATTTAATGAGGTTTAAATTCACATAGAATAAATTATGAGTATCATTCCATAATTCATAAAATATTTTGAGTCTCATATGGGCAAAAAAACACTAAATTGAGCCCTTAGGGCTACATAAGCAGGAATCCCCAAAAAGCCTAATCCTAATTGTGTTATCTTATGTAGAAGTAGAGTTGTAAAAAGGCTTAGACTATAGGTGTTGTTAAATATGAGAGAATTAATAGGATTTAAAACCCCACAAATTCTATAGTGGAAAGAGAAGGTATATTTTGACCCTATATCACTATCCAAGGCACTCAAACTAACATTATGACCTATATTGACCCACATGGGACTATGGAAGAAGAGTCAAAGTTTAACAACTTGGAGGGTAGTGGCAGAGGATAGAAGCTAGGATATAAATATTTTATCATTATATTTAGGCTATATATTCACCTACAAGTCACTCAAACCTATAACACTCAAATTAGGCATGTTTGGCTTAAAAGCCACTCTTAAGGCCTCAACCTCATACTCATCTTGAAGCATATTCAGACCTTTCCTAAGAAATTTTGACACCAAAAGAAGGTATATGAGGTGTTTATAGGTATTATTAAGGAGGTTTCAATTAGGTTAATAAAATATTAAGGTAAATTTTATTATTAAGACTAACTCAAAATACACAATCCTTAATAGCTAATTTGATCCTCTTCTTTCAATGGTTAGATCTCTCACCACAAATGGACTTAGGCAAAATTATCTTAGTTATAATTAAGAACCAATATATAATTTATATCCATGAAATATTTAACTATAATGAGGAGATCACCTTTATGAACAAAGGTTAACACTATGAACATGTCTAAACTACTTATAGAATACTACAAGTTCACCATCTTACATTCATATCTCTCCAAACTTTTTGCATGAAAACTCAAGTTATTTAGGTAATATTGAGGGGTATATGGACTAAATATCCAAAATAAGAATTTTTGGTTTGGAGGTTCATAATTTATGAAACATTGTTAAGATGGTGGACCTCTAAAACACTCGTTAAACCCTACTGTAAACTAGACATGGAAGATGACGAATAAGTGGAATCCAATTACAATTTAATAACCCTATAAACAATTTTAAAATATATCAAACTTATAATATCCCTTGAAAATAGTATTGGTCTGTATAGAGACTATATGGATTTGGTAAAAAATTGTACTTTTTTAAAGATTTGGGTAGAGAAAAGGGTATAGAGGTATTTTAAAGGATTAAAATAATTGGAGATGTTTGTTTTTAACTTACTTAATCTTTCAAAGTCATTATATTCAAAATAATATGACTATAAAATCTTATGTAAGCTTCTTATAAACAACTAGTTTGTAGGTGTGAAAGGAGAAGGTGACATAGTCACCTAGTTTTGAAAAATTATAGCTGTTTATTGAACAAAAAGGATTATGGTATGATTTAAGGTGTTTTTTTAGGCATAAAAATAAATTATCCATAGGTTCTCAAGGTCTCATATAGGTTTTCATGGTCATCAAATGTAAATAGTTAGGCTATTAGGCCTAATTGGCCTATTTGGCCTACTTAGTCAACAAGAAAGTTGAAGGTTAGAGAAGAGGGATGATGAAGTGAGTTATTATAGATATGTTATATGATGTAAATAATTATTAAGTGGAAATAAATTAACTTTCAATGGTCATAATGTAAGAAATGGGGTAGTTTCTTGACATGGTCATATGATCAAAAGGAGGAGAGGTTGCTATATGTTTTACGATGGCCTAATTACACCTCATTCATGTTGTAACTATAAATAGGAGGAGTTATTTGACCTAAATAGGGGAATATAATTATTTTAAATAGGTTTAACAAGTCAACCACATCCTACACTAACCCACCTCAATGTTTAAGGAGTCATTAAAGAGCATCAAACATGGAGAGTCAGCTAGAGGATGATTGTAATTATTTTACAACTATAATAATAAATATACTATGGTTATTGATGACCAATAATTCTCTCATCCATGCCATTATCCCCTTATTTATCCTACCTTTTTCTATTTATTTAGGCCTTAAGGCCTTAATTTGAATCCCTCACTTGGGTATGAGGAAACTCTACCTAGTTTTGTACTTGTAACCTATTAGACTCATGAATAGAATACTAAAAATTCTTCATGATTAGTATATAGTGTGTAATTAATTATTTTTATATTCATAAGTTGTGTAATCTTCCCCTTTATAGTTCCAAGTATCACCTATGTGCTAAAAAGCTTTCTATGTAGGTCATCTAGTGTGTTATGATGTTGATGGCTCAAGTTTAAAGTGTAAATCTGATTATAAGTGACTTTAACCAAGACTTAATTTCATCAAATCCATGATTCATTCATTCAAACCAACCTCTATATTAATCATTATTACTTATAAGCCATTGAAGATAGTGATTTAGTTATATACATTATCTACTAGTATTGTTAGTAGTTTAAATTGAATGGATAAGCTAAGTGCTTCACCACCCTTTAGAGTAGATTTCCATTATGTAATTTATATCTCTTTACACCACAATAGTATTAGTTTTTATTAAATTGATCCACAATTGATGTACCAGGGGAGCTAGCCCTATAATCTAGAGGTTTGGTGTAGCTATAAGGTTACTCATAGTCTTTAAGCCATTCCCATGTTAGTCCAGGTTTGAAGAAGAATTGAAAACTCTCCTTCATAGGGTGTAACATGGGTTGTTAAAAATTATATCATGCCTAATGGGATGTAATTCAACCATTATATCCTTCATAGTAGCACTTTGCAGTCATCTTGAGTTGTTTCAATCACTTGGGAAAGGATTTGTAGTCTAATTTCATAGTGGGAGACATCACAAAGTTATCATTATAGAGGTAAGGAAGGTTATTTTTCATGATTAATGTTGTTTTTCATATGTTATATGATTAGTTATGGAATCCTATAGGGAAAATTTCTATCATTCACCTCCCTATCAGCCCTACCATGAACCCTACCAATCTTATGCTAACCTTTATCAGCCTTATAATGGGCCTCTTTACTACTAAGACTATCAACCTCATTATGAAATTCCTCCAGCTCCTTAGAAACCCTCTTATCCTCCTAAAAAATCATGGCACCAACTTGTTATTCCTTATAGTCAGCCTTCACAAAGTAATGATGATCTAGCTTTGAAATTGAGAAGCTAAGGGAAGAAAGAAATAGGTTGAAGGAATGTCTTAGAAAGTAGAAAGAGATTAAATTCCAATCTCTTATCCATTATAAAATTACTCTTACAAACTAAGAACAACCAAATAAGGTTATTACTCCATCTCTTTTTCTTACCTTTATAATCATTGGATACTTATTAGTTCATAATTTCTTGTTTGATGATAGGGTAAGCAATTTAGTTATCCCTAAGCTAGTGGATGACAATTGAAATTTAGTGTATGATCCCATATACAACCTTAAATTATAATGGAATGGATCTAATAAAAGGGTATTTGTCCTTATCAATAACCTACAACTCACCCTTCATGCCTACCCCAAGATTTCAATTGCATAAGATGTTATTGATGCAGACTTGTTACCTTATTTTTCCCTATGTTTTTCTAGTGATTTCATGGCCAATATTAGGGGATACTTGTCTAATTACTTATCTTATATGGTCTAAAAACTTGGGTATGATGAAGGGGTCAAAATCAGGTCTGAATCACTCTCCAAATTTCATATTTAGCCTTATACACCAAACAACTCTAGTACCAATTCCCTTCATCCTCCCACTCCTAATAAACATCCAAGTGTTCAATATCTTCTCCAAGGCCAATCCATGACTTCTCAAGAACTTGAAACAACTTCATTTTGGATGTTTTCATGGGCTAGAACATCAAACTATGTCATGCCTACCCTTGAAAGAGAGAGTCAAGAAGAGCAGAAAAGTATGAAGTCCAATTTAGGAGGTGTCTCATGTTTTCTAAATTCCCCATTATTCTTCCATACTAAAACCACTCATGAACATCAAAGTTCATCTTAATTTGAAAAGGAAATTAAAAAATGGAATAAGGAGAATCTAGTGCCTAAGGTTGATACTCCTAGGTTCTAAGTTGGAAGAACACCTTAGCAGTTATCAATCAAGTTAATAAAGTGCATTTCCATCACACCCCATCTTATCTTGAAGAGGAACCAAATGCATTAAGGATAGAACTTGAGCATCTAAACATGGTAGATTACTTGCCAAGATTTGTTAGTGAGATAATAACTACTCAAGAATTAGATCATGTTATAGTTACAATAGAGTTTCAAGGACACCTTGTGTTTACAATCATTAATACATCATGTCTATAAATAAATCCTTACTTGGAGAAGATAGAGAATACCTACACTTTTGATTGGGAACACATTTGTTAAGTAGGAGCATGACAAATATAGGGATCCACTAAATCTGATTAGGGGATCATTTATCACAATACACTATGCTAAGGAGGGTTCCAAAGCCTCCAATCTAACACAATCATGTAATAACCCTAAGGGGGTCCTAGGTTTTTATTTTTACCAAAACCAATAACAAGAAGAATAAATCTAATCTAGTGATCACCAAATCTTGTGGCACAAAGTGGGGGTTAGAAACAATAAGACTAAACATGTATAGAATAAATATAATAACATAAATGTATACAAAATCTTAATACATGAAAGAGAATAATAAATTCATATCTATCTACTCTTACAAAATGAGAAATAAATTTAAGAATACTTACCTTTGAAGACAAACCCATTGAGCCTCAATATCTCCCTTAGCCAAGGTGCTTCACAAGAGGTTGTTATGGTATGTAAGGATGACAAAGAAAAATCATCTCTAGGCTAGATAACCTATTAGTACATCCAAAATAATTATCCATAAGACAAGATCCATATCTCTAAAGAAAGTATGGAACCCTAAGCTTTATTCCTCAAGTAGAATGGTCAATAAGCAAATGTTTGTTTGCTCTTACTTCTTATTTTGATTCTTTTTGATAAATGATAGAAATGAACTTGTATTTATAGGTGGATTTGACCCTTGACCCTTTCAAAAATATTGATCAACAAGGTTTACCTAGTTGACCTAGCATAGGTTTGAATAATAATTCACTAGGTCATGATCTAGGTCGGCCAAAGGTCAACCAGATCTTAAGTGAAAATTACCCTAAAATTGTATAGGTTCGACCTAGTCAACCTTGTATAGTTGATTGAAAAAATGGGATTTAGACAAGGAATAAGAGGACAAAATGTAAAAAATACCTAGAATGGGTAGAATAGATAAGAATAATCTTAGGGTTAATGGTTTTAGGAAATAAGTGTGTAGATAACAAGTGGAAAAAGGGACAAAAATAATGTGAAGCACCAATGGTCTACCCATCCCTTTCCTAATATACACATTAGGCCATGTACCCAGAGATATTAAGACTTGATGAATTATTAAAAGATACAAAGTTTTAGTAATTGATAAAAGTTTGAAAATATTACGTGTATACATATACCCCACTCAAATCTCATCATGTGTCATGTGAGTACATAACAAGATGGTGCTTTGAGAAATAAAACATGATAACACATAATATTGATGATAAGTAAAATGAAGTAAGGATAAAATAAGATAAATGAAAGGATAGAATTGAAAAACACATACCTTTACTTGCCTTATTTTTGTATATAAAGAAGTAGACTACAAGAGAAGTGAAGGTGTCCAATGTAAATAACATTAGGCTAACCTATAGAAGTTAGTGCAAAAAATAGCCAAAAAATGAAATTTTTGGAATATAGGAATATAGTAATGGAAAATATTATCTACATCATCATGATTCTATAAATTTTATGGTTCAAAAAATGGATGAGTAAAAACAAAGATATAGGAAAAACAAGGAATCTAACAGAAAAGATTTGAAGATTAAGATTTTTGAAAAGTGATTTTAAAAAGGTTGAAATGAAAGTCATTTATTCTTTTTGACTTGTGAAGGAGAGAAAAATAGATCTGAGAGACCAAATGAGTTATGATGGTGAAGAGAAAATAGGATATATGAGAGGGACCCCCAAAGGTAGGAGTAGGTGTACTACAGGTAGGCAACTAAGACTCTTAAGCTAGTTTTTTAATATTTTATGATTTTAAGTGTATTTTAGATATTTGTATTTTTAAGAATTTTTAGACATCAAAATGAAACAAAATTAGGTTTTGTGGGTAATAAAAACCAATTAGGGAAATGGGTTTTAAGTTTTTGTGGAAATAACTATCAAAAGGCACTTAGTTTACATAATATAAGGGGTTGATTGGGGAAAACAATTGGGTCAACCTAGTCAACCCAATAGGCTGAAAAATGATAAAATCCACATTGTCGACCTAGTAGATATGTGCCAACCCTTTACATTTTATAGACTATCATTCTAGTACATTTTTCCAACTCTACTTAATTATGTATGAATCATTCTAACATGCATGTAAATTTTACCAATCATAAGCATCAAATCATAGCAGCATGAAACACATGAACACATCATATACATGGGAAACCCTCTAAGGGTAAAAAACACACTGATGAATCAAATGGACTACATTTTTATAAGATAAATATAAATATTTTATGAATCACCTACTTCACATGGAACATCAATCTCAACTAACTTAGCACTAACTCAGCTAGGCTTTAGTAAGCACCCACTTGCAAGGAGGCACCAACCCCTAAATGACTCAACACCAACTCATCTACCTGATTGTTTGATAATCTTCAAAAACTTTTGTTTTTTATATAATAGATGATGATCTATTCCTTCAGCTTTTCACTCTCTTTTTTTCCTCTCAAACAAAATATAGTATTGGTTGTTACAACATTGGTTACGATTGCCTTGTACATCAATTTGAATATGTGATCCTTATACAATTTTTAAGGATGATTACTTTAACATGAACATGGTTTCTCTTAGTATCTTATATGAGGATTGTTCTACCATTCATTATTTCATTATTCCCACCTAACATAGCCAATTTTATTAACATTCCACCTCCCACAAACATTAATTGGACCAAAAAAATCACACTTTGTTGAACTACATCCATGGTGACATACCATTTGTAGAATATCAGGGAGGTCAAGACCAAATTCATGCATAAGAAGAATAATCTCCTATTGAAACCTTTTCATAGGCACTAGGGGGTGATCAAAGAACAAACTCATCATCTTTTAGTGAAATCTTTTCAAAGGTGCTAGAAGATAATAAAAGTCAAATGTTAACATCTCTTAGTAAAAAATTCTTAGAGGCATTGTGGGATAATGAGGACAAATTCATCAGTGAAAACCTCATTGAGGAACCAATAACTGAGTAGAAAAGTTCTTCACTACTTGATGAAGACATTGTCAAAGAATAAATCAAAATAACTTATAATCTATAGCATAATCATATGGTAGCTACTATCAAGATCAAATAATATAAAAATATGGTGGTCCTATCAAGAACATCTTCAAGAGTCTTTAACCCCACCATAACCAAAATTATGTCAAATCTAGAATCATCAAAATTACATGTGACTACGACAATGCAATACTAAGGGGGAAGTAAGAGGGTTGACTTAGATTTTTAAGTCAACAAAGCCAAAAATAGGGGAATTTGGGTCAAACTAGTATGACTAAAGAACCAAAATAGTATAAAAATATGTGTAAGTGATCAAAAGAGTGCTAGAATGACCCATAATGACCAACTAAGGACTAAAAAGGGGAAAGTAGCTAAAAATATGTTTAAATGAATAAATTAAAGTGGTTTTGACTTTTTTATTAAAAATTTAAAAATAATTTATTTTGATTATACATGACATGAGGATCTAATACATATTTTGTTGTTTCCTAATTATAAGAGTGACCAAGATTCTAGCATTTGGTAGATGCATCATGGCTATCAGATCTTTGGAGTGCCTCTTGATAGAGGATAGGGCTGGACTGATCTTTGTAGGCCTAAAAGTTATAACAAAGATGTCTAAGATACCCTTGAGCTTAAATCTATTAGTCATGTTCCTAGGATGATGGGAATTATTGACTGATACCTTAAGATGGGAGGTGGAGAAGGATACTATAAAGGTGGGCATCACCCTATAGGATGTACATGTCATCTTAGGATTGCCTACAATAGAGACACTTATGACTACTAGGAAACCTGATAGTGATGAGGAGAAGAGAACCTTAGTTATATGGGCTACAGGCTTAGAGAATATATACATAGGTTGGAGGGTGATTATATTTAATGTGTATACCTTGAAGGTTCTAGATATCTAGAAGGCTATGATAGGATAGGTGATAGCATGAGTGTTGTGCCATAAGTTAGATGGTAAGGTATCACTTTTTGTGATAGCCTTAAGCCAAATGATATTAGAGGAGGGGGTGTTATATGCCCTGGGGTCTATCATCTAGGTATAGCTCATATATAATATGTATAGAGTATTTCCCATAAGGTATAATTATATTAGATAGAACATATTATTTATGGTATGGATCTATAAGGTTCCCCATATATCAGCTGACTAGGTTACCCCATGCAGTCGATGATATGTCATCATAAGTATAAAGATGGAGATAAGACCAGACGACATGAGCTATGCCCCATGTGTCAACACTATGCATAGTGAGATGAGTGAATATAGTATTAAATCCATATGGTTACATCACTACTATATGGCCTAGCTAGGACACAGTTACACTAGCTTTAGCATGAATGGAGGTGAAAAAGCATTATACCTAGTGCATGGAGCCATATCTAGTGGCATGAGTACCAAGTTAGATGGTCTTGCCTTACCTAATGACACTAATAATGGTGCCCACATTTTGGGTCTAACATGTGAGAGAGATATGGGGGAAAGGAGGACTAGGGCCACTAGTGGTGGGGCTCACATTTAGGCCACATTATGCGAGACCATGGACTGGTCAAGCATGATAGGTAGTGAATTGAGAGATGGGAGAGGAGGAAGGAGCACTAAAGTTAATACTACAGGCTCTATAGTGATATGAATAGTGACAACCAAGGGCATAACATCAATGGAGGTAGGAGGAATAGGAGATAATAGAGACAGTAGATGTCTTAGATGACCTAGTAAGTGGGCTAGAGTAGATTTGGACTATAGAGAGACCACCAAGTAGAGCCTAACAAGGGTATGAGTGGCATCTCCAAGATTTTTTTTTAGGAGGTGACTAATAGAGGAGGTTCATAGAGGCTATGCAGATGGGGAGACCATGCACAATGGCTATGTAGATGGTAAGATAATACTAGTCGACACACAAATAGGTAATAAAAAATTGGTTAAATTATTGCTTTAAATTTTACTTGAGATATACCAGAGACAGATAGATTTTGAGATATATCAATAATCTAAAATCTATCTAGTTTACTTTTTATAGGTGTGGTAGAGGATGAGGAGATTAGATAGGGGTCTCTAGTGAGGGGAATACTCCATGATGTCCTAGATGAGGTAATAATGTTGTATGACCCCACTACATTAAAGGATCATAGGGTACCATCTACCCTGGCTTAGGTGAGCTAGTTTAAACTAGTGGGAGAGGTCTTAAGGTAGATACGAGTGCATAAAGAGGGGATATAGCAACCACCAGAGATGGGTATAAGAGAGGTATGGGCATGGCAGGCCCTAGCTTAGGAAAAATCTACACATATGGCTATAGTGAAATAGATGACATAGGCATATGCCCAAGAGAGAGTGACACATGAAGTGACCCTAACCTATATGTCATAGGTACAAGAGTAGGAGAAACCAACACATCTGGTGACCCTAGCCCATTTAGTATAGGTGTAGGCTTAGGTATCTCATCTACAAGGGTAAGTGTTAGGACTGAGATCTAAGATAGCCTCATTATAGCTTTTCATGTAGAGGAGTCATATTGGGCATTGAAGGGTAGCATGGTGAGGCCATGAGATAGACAGGATGGGGCCTAGACATAAAGTTAGAGCATTGCATATGGTTATATTTTTTGTATCAAAACTCATGAGATATATATATATATATATATATGGATTGTTTTGGATATTGATTAAATGTGTTATCATTATGGTTTTGGTTGTTAATGATTGGATATATTTATTTCTAGCACATGTATTTATTTATTTTTATATAATCCATAGAAAATATATGAGGTGTGGTTTCTTTTCTAGCATTATGTAAGACACATGCATGGTTAAAAAGAAATAGGCAAAAAGGACTTGGTAAAATATAATCAATCAAAAATGTACTACACACTTTCATTTTGGGAAATGTGTAATAACAAGAAAATGACTAAGTATAAAGAACCAAAGGGTGGTAAAAAAAGATGTTAAAAAGGAATTTGTTTTTAAACTAAACAAATATAAGCAACCAAATTAAAAAAAATCATATTAAATGGCATTGGGAAGTATGTAAATAATGTAATAAAATGGAAAGCATGTAAAAGGAAAAATTGTATAAAAACAAATAAATTAAGCCATTCAATCATACTAAATCACATTTGGAATTATAAGAGAAAAAAAAATTGAAAAAAATTGGGTCTTAAATTTATCACACTAATTCAAGATAAGAAGTATGAAAATTTTCAAGAAATGGTTGGATTCTTACATGCAATTAGAAAATAAGAAGATAAAAGAGGTGAAATAAAAATGAAGTAAGCATAAAACATACTAAACTAAGTTGGGAATCATGTCAATGATGCGTAACTTCATAATCAATCACATATTATCTCATATTTAACACATGTAATTTTGATTGTGACTTGGATTATTGGAAAATTTTGTGAGGAAGTCTAGGTCCTATCCATGGTCTTACACTGAAAATCACAAAAGGAACACCAATGAGGTGGAAAAATGTAAAAATATGGTAACAAAGGGATGTGGGTAAATAAAAATGTGAAATTATGGTAATTTTTGAGGATGGTTAGGTCTTACCCATGTTGTTACATTGTAACTCACAATTGGAATCCCAACGGGAATGATCAGTGAACAAAATAATATTTCTCAAGTGGAAATATGAGGAATGTAGGGAGTGAAAAAGGGAAATTAAAAATCATGACTTATGCATCTTATGAGAAGACCTTAGGAGACAAGAGGCATATTAAGGACATGAGAAGGCAATAAGTGACTAGTGACCATCAATATATAAAGGAAACCTATTCACTATAGACACTAAGATTTATAGGCAAATAAACATGATATTAAGATCAACTCATGAAGGTATATTGGTATAAGAAAATTAAAATGGACCTACCTTCCCATGGCATGTTCCCTATTCCTCAAGACCCCTTATAGAGTCGTTAGTCTACTACAAAGATTGGGTACTTACATGAGAAAGTAGGTAGTACTATAAGATTTTTTTATTTTCCATTTCTAATCTACTATTCTACCACACTTTAATGGACCTCAGCTCTATCATGAGGTCAATTTTGGATTCTAAGCTTTGATTAGAGAAGGATATGTGCTTTGAATCACATCTTTTAGTGTGATTTGACTTTTAAGAATTTTTAAATGTTTTTTCCTTTTCTATCATTACTTTTTGTTAAATGATTTAGATTTTGAATTTTTTTAAGGCTTTAGAATATTCCTCTTCCATACAGACTTGGAATGACAAATCATGAGAGATAGAGTGATACACATGAATGATCTATAGGATTAGGCTAAAGTAAGCTAAGTAACCAAAGATAAAACTGACTAGAACACTTAGGCTTAACAATAAACCAACATGTTATCTCAAGTCTCAACCATGTATATGCTTAGTTTGAAAAAACAAAAGAAAGGGGTAAAGGAGATCCAAAGTGGACTGGTGAAAGGAGATTATAATGAAATTAATTTTTTGTTAACTAATCACATGGTAATAGGGAATGACTAAGGGGAACTAGGTTTGTATAACCAAGTCACAATGATAATTATCCATGAAAAATAGAGATAAGAAAGCAAACAATCATAAAGACATAAGAAGGGAATTTTTAAGAAATAAAATATAAGAAGGAAAAATGATAAATAATACATCCATAAGAAAACATAAATGATAATATAACTAATATAGGATGCAAAATTAAAGTCACCATGTAAGATAAATAAGAATTTGACATAGTCTCAAATGATATAATAGATAGATAAAGATAAGATTGGAGCACATGTCCAATCCAAATGAAAATGTAAAAGCACCATTCATGTGCTCATAAATATTTATAAATATGCCCACACACATTATATAGTACATCATATAGATCTTTAAAAAACTATATGTGAACTACTGCTAATGTCTCCTCTATCTTCAATAAAAATTGGGAAAATATTTCTCATCTAATATCCTCAACAAAAAAAATAGGAATGTTGGATGGATCATGTTGAGGAGGGAAATTAGGCAAGGAATGCTTGGGAAAATTCATGGGATCGAACTCTATAGGATATTTGGGAATCACTGGTAGAGAAGGTTCCATGGGTGAGGGACTAGTGGGTGTATAGGTATCCATAGGTGAGGGATTCATGGGTGGAGAAGGATCCATAGGTGAAGGAATCATAGGTGGAGGCACAAAAGGTGATGAATGGACCAAAAGAGGGGATAGAACCATAATATGTGGAACCATGGGAGAATAAGGAGCCTTCTTATGAGAATAACTTATGGGAGGAATGGTATAAGGTTCTTAAATAGCTATAAGATTATCCTTAAGGTGTTTCTGAAGGATGTGGCAACAATCAGTGTGATGGGTGCCACATTGGTGCTAAATACATTACACCTCTCCATTTTTTGTCATATATTTAATAAGTACCTTTGATAGAGGTATGGATTTGTCTAAGGACTGAGGGGAAGAAGGACACAAAGTATCAATATATTATTTTAACTTATGAAAATGCATGGAAGAATGATTATATATTCTATGGAAGTAATAGATATGCCTATGATTAGACTTAGTAGAGGTACTCACAAGAGGAGGTGTAATATAACAATAATGAGTTTGGGAAGGCTCATCAACCCATTTGGTGGGAAATAGAGCTATCAAAGGTAAAGGAAGCAAACCATCACCAAGAGAAGGTGAAGGTGGGGAAGGAATAGAACTAGGCTCAATGGAAGGAGCAATAAGATAAAAAGTAGGGATAAATTCACAAACAATAGGAGTAGGATCAAGCTCAACTATAATATGAGTATGAATGGGGTCCAATGTGGGTTCCATTAAGGGAGGGTTTGGGTCTGAAAAAGGCCAAAAAAGGGTTGCATGCATCTTAGGGATAAGTAGGGTAACTAGCAAAGCGGTAAGGCTAAATCATAACATGATCCATGAGCATACTCCTACAAGGTTCATCAAAAACTAGTAGTAACAAATCAATTTATACCCTATGATAAAGAGTAAAAATACTAAAATTAAGAACTATAAATGAGGTAATATGGAAAAAATACTCAAACAAAGAAGAATGATAATGGATAATCTCAGTATTATGGGCTTGAACAAGACTTCCTAAGAATGGATCATCTAAGGTGTAGCCATCATTGTAATTAGGTGTGTGAAGGTTAATAATTCAAGTAAGGATGACCTTATTATTTGATGAAGTGTGGTGAATTTAATGCCAAGTCTTAGTTAGGACAATGAGAATGACATCATAGGGAGGTTTATGAGAATGAGGCTAAAAAAGAAGCTAGAAGCTATGAGATGAGATGAGGTGAGAGATCAAAAGTTTTAATCTTTAGGGTAATATCATCAAGTTCATCATCATCAAAATCTAAGAGATTATGGGTAATGTTTCTAATGAGTTTGAGATGACCATTGTAACCTCTAATGGAATTTATGGGAAAATTAAAGCATTTAGACTCACAAAATGGAGCATTGTGCAAAGGCTCAAGAGTAGGAATATTGAAGACTCTACGATCTTGGAATTATTCAAAATTTCAAGGGTTAGTGTCACCCTGAATCCTATAAATGGATCCATTGTGAGGAAATTTAATGCATTGGTAGGTGGAAGAATCAAATGCTTTCATAAGGTGAGTTCATGACCTACCAAGAAAGAAATTATAGGAGAGATGAAAGTTATATATCATCACCTTCACATGAATGGTGATAGGTGTGATGGTAATGGGAAGCCACAAAAAACCTATAGGAGGCATTTTCCTTTGATCATATCTTTGGCATGTATTACATGTGGACTATAGATTGCATTCAAAATATCCAAGGGTTTTGATAAAATTGAGAGAGGCAATTTAAGTACCAAAACCCTCATCAATCAATGCATGCTTGACTTACATATTGCCTATTTGGACACTAATAAATAAAGGAGCATCATCCACATGAAGTTTAATCTCATTGGGAATCATAGAATTGATAATAAATTTTAAGGAAAGAGAAGTTTCAATTTTTTCATCAACATGGATGGATATCTCCTCACATTATTTAATATGATATCCTAAGATCTAGATAAGGTTGTTTCACATCCTACTAGGGAAGGATGAGGGATATTCATTTTGAATAATAGTTACATAATATAGTTTCTATGATGTAGAGAGGTCCTCATAAGCTCAAGGAATGGAATTTGGGATGGGAGATTAGTGAGTTCCATAATGGGATCCTACTCATCATAACCCATATTAAGGTTGGTAGAAATAGGTGAATAATGATTAATGAAGTCTTTGAAAGGAGGATCTAAAGTGTATTGGATTTTTTGTTGATAGGAAGGAGAAGGTTTGGAATAAGGTTGTAAATTATGTTGAGAAGTTGAAGTAGTTGAATTAGGTTGGTTTTGAGAATTGGTAGAAGTGTTAATAGAAGTTTGATTATCATTATTTTTAGAAGATAGAGGGATGGTAAAAATAGAATGGGAAGTGTTTTTCAAGGGAGAATTAGGAATTGGATTATCAAAGGTTATAATTTCATCTTACCCCATCTAATTTAAATGAGTTGGAGAAGAATCCTAAATGACATAAAATGTTTGGGATAATGGAGGAGTGTAGATAGGTTGAGGGTCAATGAAAGTAACCACCCTTCATATATTAGTCATATTAACCACATTATCTTCAGAAGTGGGGTCCAAAAAACTTTCAACATTGTTGGTGGAAGGGGTAGGCTTGTCTTTGGTATCTTTATTAGGTTGGTGATTAGGAAGAGGGTCTTTTTAGATAGCCAAATGAGAATTAGCTTGATTTAAGTCTTGAGATTTAGTATGTGATTCATGATCCTTAAAAGAAATGTCATAGGCTTGTTGACTTTTTTGAATGATATAATCATGATCAAAATTAGGACCAAGAAGAAAATCCATAGTTAAATTATGGAGCTACCTAAAAGTCTCATGAGAATAACCCCAACTAGCATGAAACCAACAAAACTTGTTAGGATCATACCAGGTTTTGTAGGACAAGTAGAATCAAGTTATCATGGAAGAGGCCTAGGTATACACTTAAGTAATCTAGTTGAGGATAAGGGTTTTTAAACATTGATGGTATTTGGTGAAGATATATGAGGATTGGTATATTTTTGAGAAGGCGTAGCTGATTTTAAAGATTGATTAGGAACAACAACTTGAATAATGCAAATGTTGTCACAAGATTCCATGACACCATCAATGGTAGCATTACAATTTGTGTTCTTAAGTAAGATATGAGGACCCGTAGAATGTTGGGGTGGCTCAAACTAGTGCATAGGGAAATATTAATGTTTATCATGGTTAATAGCCTCCTCTAAAGTACATGGAGGGAGAAGCTAGACCTTGTATTGTAACCTAGGAAAAACATAATTATTAAAGAGATGGAAAAGGTTATCATAGGCCATGTTATGTTCACAATTATTTGACAAAATTTTCCACCTTTTAACAAAAGCTTGGGTAGTTTCATTTTCAAGTTGTTTATAGTTTATGAAGTGGGCTAAAGTGTTTTCAAGAAGATCACTAGTTTGAAATTCTTGAACTAAAACATTCACTAAATCCTCAAAACTAGCAATGGAGTGAGTTCTAAGTTGATTGTACCAATCTAAAGCATCACCTATGAGGGTTTTGGCTAAGATCTTGGTAGCAGCAAAGGTGTTCAATTTGAACTGATCTTTATAAAGATTTTCAAATGTTTTAAGATTAAGAGTAGGATTAGTTAATCCATTATAATCAATGGTAGGGATGATACCTCCTATATCAATATTAGTAATTTGAGTGATAAGAGGATCATTTTGAAGATGTTTAATGGTTTTGTTGACCAAAGGAGGTTGAGGTATGAGATTGCCTTGGGAATATTGAAGAGGAGGAGGGGGAAATTTTGATTATGTGTGCCCCAAGTCAATGGTTTAGGATGAGTTTGAAGATGGAGAAAGTGATTTTGCATTCTCGTCATTTGATTTGTATTATGAACTTGAAAGGTATTCATTTGATTGGGTGTTTGTAACAATAATTAGTGG
Source organism: Torreya grandis (assembly GCA_037957365.1). Classification (NCBI taxonomy): domain Eukaryota; kingdom Viridiplantae; phylum Streptophyta; class Pinopsida; order Cupressales; family Taxaceae; genus Torreya; species Torreya grandis. The sequence continues at coordinate 975,716 of JARHVA010004181.1, read as the reverse complement.
GTTTGATTAGCATTGTTATAAATTTTGAAGCATTAGAGTTGGTATTAGTGGCTTGGGTAACACTATTAGTGTTAATAAGATCTTAAGAGGAACTATGAGAATGTAAGGCACTAGTAGAAAAAATTTATTGTGAAGCAAAAAAAGGACTAGTGAATGGATGAGAAGAAGAAACACTAAAAGCATGATTACCTTGGGTATAAAATGATGCATTAGTAGAAGGATTAAGGATAGTAGATCTTATGATAGTCCCATTAGATGTATAACATGCCATGTTAGTGGATATACTAGGCATGGAGGTAAAATAAGTTAAAGAAGAATACGTCATGGTATGAGAAGGGGTCATAATCAAGGGAAGAGGTTGAGAATAAAAAAAGTGGTACTTCCAAATCCATTTGACAATGTGGGAGTAGGTTAATGAGGCTCTTCATATTGACCACTAATCATAAGATGGTAAATGGTAGAGGGATCATTTTCTCGATGTTGAGGAAATTATGAGATAAATAACATTTCTAGGGTATACTTTAATTTGTGTTGATCTTCTAGGGTGAAGAGAGTATTATGTTGAAAAAAGGAATGAGAAAGTGTCTCATAGTTTGGTGTGTGAGTGGCTATATGAACATTACTTGTATCCAAGAGAGAAGCCCTACTCTACATATGGGAGACCTTATGAGGGTTGGTAAAACTCATCATATTTGTTGAATTAAACTCAATTTTTTCTTCAAATATAAAATTCATGATGAAGGAAAAAGACTAAAAACTAGGTAAGAGAAATACAAAATCAATGAAACAAGAATTAATATAAATCATATAGGGTTGATTGGGTCAACCTAACATAGAAACCAGGGCCTAAAAATAGTATAGGGTTGATTAGGTTGACCTAGCACAATAAATAAAGATTAAAAAAGTATACATGGTTGATTGGGTCAACCAAGTATAGTAGATAGGGAAAATCAAATAGCCTATAACAAATTATGTCGACTAAAATGACCATGCACTAAGATAAAAATAATTTTGCAAGTATTTTAAAAAGCAAGAACTAAAATGAAATAAATAATCAATTAGATCAATGAGGGTGATCCAACTGAGGCACACACCACAAAACCTTGCACCAATGTTGGCTAATGTAAGTTTTTGAAATACAACACATAATTTAATAAAAGAGTAAGAAATTAACTTAGAAAGTAAAATCTAACTAAATGGTCAACCTGAATGTTGCTAGATTATTTAGAATGTGATTTTAAATGTGATAAGAAGTTGGTTGTAAGCAAAGAACTTGAAATAAATCTAAGGATAGTTTCAAGAAGTTTGGGCTAAAAGGGATTTGTATTGACAATGGTACAGGCTTGGTATTGAGGCCTAACCCCTCAATTCACACATTGTAGTGATAAGGGTGTCAGGTGCTTAGCCATGATATACTATTAACCATGTTTTTATATTTTTCTATAAAACCAAGTCGGCTTCCCCTTTGGTAATGAAATCCAAGTAGGTTGGCCTTGGGTAAATAATTAATAAAATACTTGTTTAAGATTTTGTGATTTGGTCATGTTTGCATAAAATATAAAATAGTGAAACTAAATGGTATATTGAAAACCACTTAATTAGACTATGTGATCTATTCTAAGCATGCAATCAATAATAAATGGAAGTATGAGCTGATTACTAGCATAAAAGGGTTAATTCCAACTTTGAAACATGGTACAGTGTCGATGCATTTGATAATGTATGCATAGAATATAGAGAAAGTTTGATAGTGTCACCTTTATACATGGAAGCAAAGGTTTAAAAATAAATAGGGTTGACAGATTTGATCTAGTTATCTAGAGAGCACACAAAATACAGAACTAGGTTGACTGGGTCAATCTAGTTGACTTTACAAGGGCAATTTTAAAGACTATAAAATATGAAAAGAAAGACTATAAGGAAAGAGAAAAAAGATAGAAAGGAACCTTGGTAGGTATAAAAATGTAGATAAGTGAGATTATTTTCAAATCACCTTACTAAATGCTTGTAATTCTTGCTAACAGGGTCAACTGGATAGACCTAGCTTTGCAAAATCCTATTACTGAGTGACTAAAATATATAGGATCAATTGGGTCGACCTAGTAGTCTAAACCTAATGCTTGAAAGTGTATAGAGTTGACTAGGTTAACCTTGTAGTCCAGATCAGATGTTTAAAAGTTTGAAAAACTATACTATGATGACTAAGTCTATCTAGTAGCCTGTACCTAGAAAATAACTTGCATAGAAAGAATAGATTCATTTGGATGTGACTATGTGTTAAACCTACACATAGAATTTATTACTATGTCAATACAATAGACCCACATCACAAATATATGATAATAAAAATGATAAAATAAATAAATAATTGAAACAAATCTTGAAAGGGTTAGATTCACATCGTGTTCACTAGAATGTATGTAATTAGAAATGCATCATGTCTATAAATCAATCCTAAATCAGAGAAGATATAGCATGACTACACTTTTGATTAGGAACATATTTGTTAAGTGGGAGAATGACCAATATGGGTATCCTTGAGATCCAATTAGGGGATCTTTTATCACAATACACTATGCTGAGGAGGGTTCTAAAGCCTCCAGTCTAATATAATCATGAAATAACCCTAAGGGGGCTCCTAGGTTTTGATTTTCACCTAAACTAATAACAAGAAAATTAAATATAATCTAGTGTTTACCAAAGCTTGTGGCACAAAGTGGGGGTTAGAAAAAACAAAACTAAACATGTATATAAGACATATGCTCAGGTCAAAGTATATACAATCCTAATACATAGAAGAGAATCATAAATGCATATCTATCTACTCTTACAAAAGGAGAAATAAAGTTAAGAATACTTATCTTTGAAGACTAACCCACTGATCCTCAATCTCTCCCTTGTCCAAGGTGATTTTTAAGAGGTTATTGTATTATGTAAGGATGATAAAGACAAATAAGCTCTAGGCTACACAACCTATCAATGCATCCAAAATACTTATCTACAAGATAAGATCCATATCTATAAAGAAAGTATGGAACCCTAAGCTTTATTTCTCAAGTAAAATGATCAATAAATAGATGTTCATTATTTATTAATGATTATTCCACTTATTATTAATAAATGATGGAAATGAACTTGTATTCATAGGTGGATTTGACCCTTGATCCTTCCAAAAATCCCAACTAATAGGGTTGACTGAGTCAACCTAGCACAATTTTAGATAATAATTCACTAGGTCATGATCTAATTCAGCCAAAGGTCAACTAGTTCCTAAGTGAAAAATACCTCAAAAATGTACACAGTCAACCTAGTTAGCCCAATATAACTGATTGACAAAATGGGATCTAAGTGAGGAATAAGAGGATAAAATGTAGTAAATGCTTGGAATGGGTACAATAGAGAAGAAAAATATTAGGGTTAATGGTTTTAGGAGATAAGTGTGTAGATAATAAGTGGTAAAAAGGATAGAAATCCTCCAAAACACCAATGGTTTTTCTACCCCTTTCATGGTGCACCCCTTATGGCATGCACTCACAAAGATTAATACTTGATGGGTTATTCCAAGATACAAAGTGTCAGTAATTGATAAAAGTTTGAAAATATTATGTGTGTACATTTTAAAGAGGACACCTTAAGTATTATGAAGAGGAAATCAAGATTTAAACCCTAGTTCATCCTAGCAATCAGACTTGAAGCATGAAAAGAAATTGGATGAGATGGAGTAGCCACAATGACATGATAATGTAGTGAATGAAACCAAAAATCATGCAGCTCATTCTTTAGGGGATAATCATGAAGATAACCTATAAAATACCATTATTGAGGCTAAGGGAAGTTCAAGCCAGTTAGATGACCTTTGGTAACACTTATATCATGATTTCTTGAGTGAGATTGAAGGACTCCGTATGCTAGATTTGGATGGTGGAGTAGGATAGAAGAATAAATTTTCACATGAAGATACCACCAATGTTTTGGATCTTGAATAACATAATTCAATTTTGGAAACACCAAGGCAAGATGAGTTGGAGCTTGAATGGGTTGATGAGATGCCATTTGCCACTAAAAATGAAGATGACCAAGCTATAGCAGATCAAGAGCTTTGTTATGACTCTATCAAATAGTTGGAGATGTGTGATCAAAAAGATACTTCACAAGCAAGTGGTAAGTATTTTCAATTGATCATGATGATGATAGGTATTTGAAGAGGTTTAACTCAAATGAATATGAGCCAAACATAATATGCAGACAAATTTTCCACACATAATAATATATTTCACTTTGATTAATTTATTTTAACATATTACAAATATATATATAGGAATAACATCCTATAACAACTCCAATATTCTCTCACCTATAAAACCTCCTATATAGATATATTATTATAACTTACTAACAATATATCTTATCAGTAATAATATTCTAAAAAACTTATCATATTAACCATATAGTTATAACCACTAATTACTAACAAATTATTACTATTTACCTCATAATAATAATTAACCTTACTTTTTACTTTTTACTTTTTAATTTTTAATTTTTACCTTCTCGTAAATACCTAAATTCACTCATTGTGAAAACTAACCCCAACATTTCCCCCACCCCATATTTTTTACATGGTATAATATGTCTCTATTTTATGATTTTAGCTTGTTCCACCTTCATGTGCTCATGATCTTCTCTGCATACATTTTTCATCACACATCTCTTCCTTCACACTCATCTATAATTGGTTTTCATAGGTTCACCAATAACCTTCCAAAAAATGGTTTTCACAGGTTCACCAATAACCTTAAAAAATGGTTTTCATAGGTTCAATAATAACCTTACAAAAAGGTTTCCATAGATTTACCAATAACCTTACAAAATGGTTTTAACAAGTTTAACACTAACCTTTCATCATGATTGCTATAATGCTTTTTAGATCAACATTCTCTAATGTAAATATACAAAAGGGTTATATGAGAATGTATTCATAAGTGAATAGATAGATTTTTTACACAACTAAAAATAACAGTAACTACCACACCACACTGAAAAAAACTAAAATCTACACCATGTTGAAATGAAATACACACCACAAAAAATAGCACACCACACTAAGTTACCAAAACATTTGTGCAGCCCTATCATTGGTGGTTGATGAGAGGTCATTGAAAGACCTCCATCCTCTGTGTATCCTCCAACCTCTAGTAACACTGCTTACTCAAGAGATAGTGAAATTAGTGACAGCCTTGGTGCCTTCAAAAATGGCATGTTTAGCAAGTTCTTGTGGCAAAACATGACATATAACTATCTAGATTTCTCTGGATGTAATCACCAACTTTTTATTATGATGAGCAAGCTTGGATGCCTCTTGAGCCAATTTCTCAAAGATATCATTAATAAAAGAGTTTATTATATGCATACCTTTGCTATAAATTTCAATATCCAATTGTATCTATTTCAACACTTTAAATATATAGATTTTGAAATTGTTTTCATTTCATTCTACCTTTTTTTATTTTTCTCTTCTTTTTTATGTTAACCATTATGACCTTGAAGCAGGATGTCAATTTCCACTGATAATGCATCATTTACAATATAAGAATATATTCCTATTAATCACCTAAATGAGACCCTAATATTTGCCTCAAAAAAATGAAATGACTCTTACAAACATTAACTATAATAAATCATCATTTTTTTAATATAGTATAAAGCTATTATCAAAATATTTGAAAAATAAAGAATTATTAAAAAACTCTAAAGACATAAATTAATAACACTTTAGAATTTTTGTCAACATTAACCATTTAATGGTTATGACTATATAAAATTAAAAAATTAATTTTAACACTTTTGAATTTTAACTTTTGAAGACATGGACCAAACAACTCAAATGAGTATATAAACTATGAATAATATTAAAAGACTAACTAAAGACACTATTTTAAATCTTTACTTCTAATTCAACTCAATAATAAAAAATGATTGACTTATGAATATTGACCTTGGAATCATGATGGGAAAATTGTATGGTAGGGGTATGACTACATTGAACATTAATGAACATGAACCAACTGATGGTTTGACAAGTACACACAATAGAATTTTATTTGCCATTGGAGGTATATAGTGGATAATGGGCTGTGACCATTGACTAATTATCAAGAGAACAATACGATTGATCATAAAAAATTTATAGCAGCTGATGATCTAGAGTTGAGGTAATGCTACAATGTCAATCAATGTAGGTCTAATCAAAATATTCAAGGAGAATGTTCAAATGCAGATTTGAGTATAAAAGTAGTCTACCCACTATGTGCAGTTAATTCTTGAGTCATGTATTCTCCATAACATCCATGCGATATCATTTATTATTTTTTTGGTAACTCAAATTTGAGATAGAGATCAATGATGCCAATAATGCAAGTGTATAAATGATAGGTAACAAGAATGATAGTGAGGAAAATGCATAATAAGCTACAAGATCTATGATGTGTTTGAAGGCTCTAAATTTGAGTGCATGCTCCATATAAATTCAATTAATTTTGATGTATAATTGATCTATAAATCATTCCATGAGATGTTTGGTAGATAATTATATCTACCTTTCACCTTATCCATCTATGGTTGTGTATGTTATATGACATAAATTGAACGGATTATTGAATAAAATCATGGTGATAGATGAACCTCATGCATACATTTGGTGATGACAATCCATTCAATGAATATTTTGGAATAATTATCCTAAAATAACATGTGTCATAATTCTAAAAAATTATTCATTTTGAAAACCACCAATACATGAAGTAAGACTGCTATGCAACTATTATTATATATGACACCAATAGGTTCAATAACATGATACACAGATGGCAAACTAGATTTGAAATTACTTCAAGCTACTTCATTTATAATTGCATTTCCCATGAACTCTCATGGATAAATCCTTGATTTTATACCAATGATAGGTATTTGAAGAGCTTTAACTAATATTAAACTCATACAAAGAGATGAACATAATGTGCAGACAAATTTTCCACACATAATAATATATTTTACTCTGATTAATTTATTTGAAGATATTACAAACATATATAAGAATAACATCCTATAATAACTCAAATATTCTCTCACCTATAAAACCTCTTATATATATATATATATATTATAACTTATTAATCATATATCTCAATAATAATAATAATAATATTCTAACAAACTTATTGTATTAACCATATAGTTATAACCACTAATTACTAACAAACTATTATTATTTACCTCATGGTAAATATCAATCTTACTTTTTACTTTTTACCTTCTCATAAATACCTAGATTCACTCAATGTGAAAACTAACCCCAATAGATGAGATGAATTTTTGGGAAGACTTGGAAAAAATTTATTCAAGTTTAGACAATCCACCTCTATCCCATGAGAAACTTGATGAAGATCTTATAAGGGACACTATGGGAGCTGACTATTCTAAGTCTCATAAGAAGAATCAAGTGTAGCTCATGATTGAATAATAAATCACATTTATCATTCAAGGAAAATAAGTGTGGAATGAGTATGCTTGGGTGATTGACTTGCCTAATTAGCTCATGCACCTAGGGGTATAATAAGAAAGTCTAGTTGCTTTGATAAGAATCCATGAACTTGCCAATACCTTCAATTGTAAGTGGGAGTCTTCATACAGTGAATAATGTTTGGTTGGGATCAAATCAAGATATTTTAATTAGACCTTATGGTACCATAATGATTAATCAATTTTTCTATTTGATCCTAGAAGAAATAATTTGATCTCAGGTTAGTTATTTTAGTGTTGTTGTCTTATTTCAATAAGTGGTTAGCATAAGTTTGTAGTTAGTTCCCTTATTGCTTTGGTGTTTTTCCTTGTTTGTTCTTAGGTTTAGGTGTGTTTTCTTTGGTTTTCCTTGTGTGTTTTATGGTTGTTGTTATAATACTAAGAGGTGTCATAAAGTACTAAATATTTGTGACGGTCCAACAAGGTGGTCATACAAGTCATGAATCATGTATAAGTTTGTCATTATCATGAAAAGTCAGTGGGTTCTCCTAACCAACAAGTTGGTCACCCCTTAGAGTCACAAAAAATGTTGACATTTCCGCCTCACATGCCAAATCTCAACCCTTAACATCAAAATTTGGCATGAGAACCATTTTGAGTGTATTTATAGTGCCTAAATCATCATGGTCTCATAAATTCCTATTGAGATTATTTGAGCCTTTTTAAGAGTGCCATGGTGTGTCATAAATCTTGCTTATGAACTCTTGTGTCAATAATGTCTTGAGTCTATTCAGTGAGGTGAAAATGGTCATAGTGATCTTGAATTGAGAGAAGAAGTGTTAAGATGTCTTGTAATTTCTAATGAGTGTTTTTAGCCCTTTTTGATGATATTAAGTATCTTTTGATTAAATTAAAGTAGCTTGACAAGTTTGAGGTGTTAGGTTCTAATGGTATATGGGCCTTTTAAAATATTTTCATAGTAAGAGAGTCTTTCTTAATAATTTTAATGGGTGACTAACATTACTCTAGTCATGATATGAAGGTCAATAGTGTGTTTAATTTCATTTTCCATGATATACTCATCTAATCTCAATTAGCACCTTAACTTACCCTTAGAAGCCATCAAATAAACCTCAAATAATCTCATAAGAGTCAATATGACTTGTAAAATATTATAAGGGTGGAAGTGTTTTGATGAAATTGCATTAAATATGTCTTTAAAAGGTCCCAATTTAATCATATTTCCACCATTATGCATTTCATATTCTTGAAGGTCCCTTTTAAAGCTCTTACACACCTCCCCACTAGCCAAGTGGACCCCACAAGTGATAAAGTGTCTCTCCCACTTCCCCCTACCATATATTCTATTTAAAAAGGTTTTTTTACCTCATGTTTTCCCTATTTTCATCCTTTAATGGTGTTAAAATTTTATATGACTAGAAAAATGTAGTAAAAGGGACTTTTTGGTGTGTTTTCTTGTAGTTTTATGGACTTGTATAGACTCTTCCATATAGGGTAGGTTAGGAAATTTTAGGTGGGTAATTTTTATGTATCTTAGTGGAATTTCATGGTATGAGGATGTAATATAGACTCAAAATTGATCCTCAACCACCACTGAGCTCCTTTACAGTTGAAGATAACCCTTCAAGTTTGTAGATGGTATGGCCATGAGAGAGAATATTAGGATCTAAAATTTTGGGAAAAGGATGTGATCTTCACTAAATTTAATATTTTTAAATTTATCCTTATTTTTTTTCTTTCTCCTTTATGAATAATCCTTAACAAGGTAGGTTGATCATAATGCATTCTTCATTCAGGTAGGCTATCAGTTTTCCTTATTGTCTACTTTCTTGAGCATAATGATAGAAAAATGGGAGGTTTTAGAGATTTTTAAGAGTATGAAACACCTTTACACAACATTTTATAACCTCATCTCACATGTGTGGGTGGTGGGAGCAATCAAAACTTATGCTTTATTGATCTTACAGACTATAAACAAGTTTATCTATTTTGCAAATCATTTAGGGCATAAATATGAAAGAAAAAGATGTCTTAAATCATGTAATGTTCCATTTATATCTCCTCAAATATCCTCTTCCTTCCATATCTATCTAATTTAGGTTAAGGGATTCCTTTAATTCATGTTATAGTGGGGTTGTCATAAGAACATTATGTGATCTCTGGATTTAACGATAAGCCTATGTCACTATAGTGATTGTGAAGGGTTCTAAATCAAGACTAGGTTGACATTATATCTTTCATGTTTCCCTCTTTCCTTTTTTTTATATCCTTAGTTCCCCTCATTCCACTATAACTAGGCATAATTATATAACCGTCACAGGACTATCTACAAATTCTTATGCAGATTAGAGTTTAATGGGATGTTGAGTGATCAAACAAAACCTTGGAAACACTGATAAGTCTTTAATTAACTTAAGATATATGAAAATAATGGAATTAATAAAATAGGTTTGTGTAAAGTTTAACACTTTAAACTCATCCTTAGAAGCTTAAGCACATTTAAGCCTCTTTTGAGCATACATAGTATTATACATCCATGTTAGAGAAATAATTAAAGTTTAGAAGGTTGGAGAGGATAGTAAGGGTCACCATCACGCTAAGTCCATTCAAGTAAATAATGAAATTTTAATGCCCTCTTAAAAGGATCATCCACAATTTAGAGACCTCTCATTTAGACCTATAGGCCTTTCTATAAGCTAATAGGATGGAGTGTTGACTGAAAGGTATAAAATAAGGGAGATGTTTATGACCTTAGAAAGCCTTGAAGAGTCATGAACATATATGAGAGAAAATGGAGATAGAGATCTAGGTTCAGATAGACTCTAAATATATCTAGTTCACTTTGAGGGAAAGTAAACTCAGTCAAACCCCTTTGAACATATTCAAGAATGTGACAATAAACCTATGTACATGAAAAGAAAATCTAAAGGTCTAGATGATTTATATAATCTTGATGGTATCTAAAGAGAATGTAAAGGATATGAGATATGAGATATATGGTGATGAATATCTCAAATGGGTAAAGAAGGAGGTTGTATCCACCTATATCTCAGTCAATAGGACTACAGTAGATACCTACAGGCAGGTCCTAAGTAGGAAGTGAACATTCATCTTGTAAATAAATTATTGTTGAATGATTAACACAAGGATGTAAGTTTTTTACTAATGATTCTTAGTCTTCTTATGGAATTGACTTAATCCTAGTAAGTAGTGAAAACATAATGATTTGAACATGCCTTTTAGGCTTTATTAGGCTTAAACAAGGTTATGTATTCTAGTTAAAGGCCTATGTGTTATGTTAAGTTCATCTGAGGGATGAGAAACCTAAAGGAAGAAAGAAATAATTTGTTTTAGTTATTTTCAAGTGATTATATTCTCAAGTTCAATAAGAAAAAGGGTCTGATGGCCTAAAATATTGTATTAGGCCTAAAATGACCTAAATCAAGCATGTGCATTCATTTTAAGACCTTATGCTTGATGGAAATTTTGGTTAATAGTTGATAAAATATAATAAGAGAGGCCAAAAAGTATAAAAAATTTATCCAAGTGATAGGAAACTCAAAATAGTGAAGGATAACCTAGTTACCTATTAGGCTATTAGGCCTAAAACTGATATAAGTAGGCCTATGTTTGAATTGAGGTCTCCTACATGTTTTAGTCCTTGAATGAGGTTTAAAATCACATAGATTATATTATTATGGTCATTCCATAATTTATAAAATATTTTAAGTCCATGTGAGTATAATAAACACTAAATTGAGCCCCTAGGGCTACATAAGTAGGAATTCTTAGAAATCCTAAGCCAGAATGTGTTGTCTTATGCAGGAGAAGAGTTGGTAAAAGTCTTGGCCTAAGGGTGTTGTCCACTATGAGAGAATGAATATTATTTAAAACCCCACCAATTATATAGTATAAATATAAGGTATATTCATACCCTATATCACTATCCAAGGCACCTAGACTAACATTGTGACCTACAGCCAGCCACATGGGATTGTGGAAGTAGAGTCAAAGTTTGAAAACTTAGATGGTAATGGTAGAGGATATAATATATTATATAAATGTTTTATCATTATTTTTAGGTTATATATTCACCTATAGTTCATTTAAACCTCTAACACTCAGATTAGGCCTATTTGGCCTAAAAGCTACTCTTAAGGCATCAAATCTCATACTCACCTTGAAGCACATTAATACCTTTCCTAAGAAATTTTGACACCAAGATAAGTCATAATAAGTTTTTATAAGTGATATGAAGGATTTTTCAAGGAGGGTAATATAATAAGAAGGTCAATTTCACACTTAAGTTTAACTCAAAATATATAGTCCTTAACAGCTAGTTTGAACCACCTAATTAAATGTGTATATCTCTCAACATAAAGGGTCTCATGGAAAATTATCTTAGTGATAATTTAGGAACCATATATAATTTATATCCATGAGATATTTAACTATAATGAGGATCTCACCTTTATGAAAAAAGGTTAAGAATATGAGCATGTTCAAAATACCTGTAGAAGACTACAAGATCACCATCTTACATTCATATAGATCCATAACTTTTAGATGTGAACTCAAGATATTTAGGGAAGTTTAATGGGTCTATGGAATAAATATCCATAACAATAATTTTTTATTTGGAGGTCCATAATTTATGAACCTCCATTAAGATGGTGAACCTCTAAAAACCTCCTTAAACCCTATTATAGACTAGTCCTGAAAGATAATGAAGAATTGGCATCCAATTGCAATGGAATGACCCTAAAAACACTTTGATCATCTAGAAAACTCAAAATATCCCCTAAAAATAGTACTATTTAATATGGACACTATACAAATTTGGCAAAAACTATACTTTTTCAAATATTTAGGTAGAGAACAGGGTACCAAGTTATTTGGAAGGATTTCAATCATTGGATATGCTTTTTCAGCACTTTTTTCACCTCAAAAAATCATTATATTCTCAATACTAGGATATGAAGTGCATTTGTAATTTTTTTCTAAACAACCAATCTATAAGTGTGAAAGGAGAAGGTGACCTAGTCACCTAATTTGGAAAAAATGTAGGTGTTTCTTGCTCAAAAATACTTATGATATGATGTAAGGTGTTTTTCTAGGCCTAAAACTCAATCATACATAGGTTCTCAATGTCTCATATAGGCTTTCATGGTCATCAAAAGAAAATAGTTAGGTTATTAAGCCTAATTAGCCAATTTAACCTACTTGGTCAACAAAAAAGTTAAAGGTTGGCATAGAGGGATGATGAAGTGATTTATTACAAAGGATTTATTCCATTTAACTGATACTTAAGTGGAAATAAATTCACTTTCAATGGTCATAATGGAGGAATGGGGGTAGTTTCTTGACTTGGTCATATGCTCAAAAGGAGGAGAGGTTGTTATATGCTTTATGATGGCCTAATTAAACCTTATTCATGTTGTAACTACCATAAATAGGGGTTATTTGAATCAGATATTTATGTATGCTAATTTTATATAGGTTTAACAAGTCAAATACATCCTACACTACCCCACCTCAATGCTTAAGGAGTCATTGAAGAACATCAAACATGGAGCGTTAGTTGGAGGACTATTATAACTATTTTTCAATTGTAGTAATGAATATACTATGGTCATTGATTAACCATAATCCTCTCCTCCATGTCATTATCCCCTTATTTATCCTCCATTTATGTTATTTATTTAGGCCTTAAGGCCTTAATTTGAATCCCTTACCTAGGTATGAGGAAACTTTTCATGGTTTTGTACTTGTAATATACTGGACTGATGAATAGAATATTGAAGCTTCTTCATAATCAATATCTAGTGCGTACTTACATGTTTTGATCATCATAAGTGGTGTAATATTCCCTTTTATAGGTCTAAGTCTCACCTAAGTGCTAACAAGCTTTCTATGAAGGTCATTTAGTGTGTTATGATGTTGATGACTCAAGTTTGAAGTGGAAGTCTAATTGTAAGTGCCTTGAACTAGGCATTTATCTCATCACCCCAATGCTTTAGTCATTCAAACCAACCTCTATATGAAACATTGTTGCCTAGAAGCCATTTAAGATAGTGATTTAGTTATATGCAATATCTACTAGTATTGTTAGGAGTTTAACTTGAGTGGATAAGTAATATATGTGCATTTACCTTATGTAGTTTCTATCTCCTTAAACCCCAAAAGTATTATGTTTTATTAAAATAAGCCACAAGTGATGTACTAAGAGATCTAGCCCCATAATCTAGAGGTTTGGTCTAGGTATAAGTTCACCCACAAAGTTTAGGCTATTCTCATGTTAGTCTAGGTTTGAAAAAGAATGGAACACTCTCCTTCATAGGGTATAAATTGGGTTGTTAACACCTTCAATGTGATTAATAAAACCTAATTTATTTTTCTTTACTCCATCTCATTATTTTACACATTGAATAATGGTGTTTCCATACAATTTTATAATTCTTAAAGTCTATAGTTTATATTTTTATGTCTTACCTAATAATTCATGGAACCTTTTTTCCATTTTTAATTTGTAATGTTTAATAATCCATATATTCACACTTTGATGTAAATGATACCCCTAAAACATAAACACATAACCACGGGGTTAAATGACTAGCTTTGGAGTTCACATGTTTTTAATGATATTTTCCCATGTAAACCTTTAGAAATAATACTAATAGCATGTTGTAACAAAAAAAATCATCAAGAAACTTTATCAATTAGTCAAGTAACTAAAAATAAATGAAATAAGACTCCTAAATAACATCATTGTATACAATATTACTCAAGCATGCTAATTGAGGTAAATCATACATTTACAGTCATACTAAATCACCAAAACATAATGAAATCTACTACTTGTAAATACATAGTAAAATTAGACAAAATAATACACTTATAGCATAAAATAAAATGTAGCAAAATTTTACAATAAAGTAGATATTTATCACACGTAATCAATTAATGAGATCAATGCTTTCATCAATAATTTGTACCATGTATTCACTACTCATTTTTAGTCAAATAGACAAACATGGTGTGTGCATGAGTTCTTAGATTTTCTATCTCTAACCCCATTATTTATGTTTATAACCACCCTCTCTGATGATACTCTCATTCAAACTGTTTAAGAAGGTGAATCAATCCTACATCCAACTCCACAAATAATATGGTAGTTAGCTTGAATCATGATAATAAACGACATATAACCAAAATAAACTGCTAAACATGAGTAAACTATAAAAACATGATGTTAAGCATAGTAAAATGTATACAATAGGTATCCATCTATATATTGATCATGAAAGCAATAATTATTTTTCAACTAATAATTATAAATAAGTCCAACTCAAAATTTAAATAATATTTTTTCTAATTACTTTTCCACATAATCCACTCATTAGTAATTCAATTAAACCATAGGGAAATTAGATGTGACACTATGTGTCTACTCCTCCAAAATCTTATAATTACAAGTTTCAAAGAAAAAAACTTTAAAATCTAAGGCAAATGATACTAAGAGTGAGGACAAAACAATGGTTAATGCAATTTCACAACCTACTAATAGGCTTGTCATGTTAAATACTCAAAGGATGAAGTTTACAAATTTATCAAAACTTCCTCGTACGGTGTTATAAAATATACTTTAGTGTAATCTCATATCTATTTTTCTATCAATGGAGGTTAATATGAAAAATTCATAACATAAAGGGTTTTATATCAATGCATACTTTGATTGGCATAAATGTGTCATAAATTATAATGGTAGAATTTATGGTTTGAAACATTAAAAAAATAATATTTAATTCAATAAAATACTACTGAGGTCAATGATTAGAGATTTGATTATTTCACAATCCATAAATAATTTAGATCATAATATTTTGGAAAAGTATGTACCCAATTTTTACCTTAATTTTTTGGATCAACATCAATGATTCCATCATCAGGAAAAGAATTATGTTGGAATAACAAACCCTATTTTATTAAATAGTGAGAGAGATACTAGGTCATAAGTGGTAATAAAATGTAAGAGTGGATGTTGTGTATTATTTAAATATGCCACCATATTTAATAAATTAGAATATAGAAATATATAGTTAAATGATATTTTGGAGTCCCTTACATTATAGAAATGTGGTAGCCAATATGGACTAGAATTAAATAAAATGTTGCTAGTAGTCATTAGAAGAAGAAAGAGAAGTTGGGTCTAGTTGAGAACTCTTTCAAAACCAAGCATGTGGTTTTCATAGATGAAACTAATATTATTATATTGGAAAAACATTCTCAAAATATAAAAGGGAAGTTATTGAAATTAGTAAACACTCCCATAATCTGAATACAGGTGATGGCTTAGGGATAGGTCATGTTTGGAGACTCATTGTAAACAAGTTAAAATTTAAATATTTTTGATAAACTTTAAAGTGTTTTATTATAACCTATTAATAATAATTAAAACCATTTAAATTTATTTTTTTATTATAATATTAATATAAATTTAATCATAATAATTAAAATTTAAACCTTTAGGGGTAAATGCCTTTAACTAGGAAGGGTTAGTTTTGATTATTTTGGGGGCCACGTTTAATTTAAATTTATTTTAGTAGTTTGTTTCACATAAAGTATTGTGATTTCATTGTTAAGGGATATATATGCAAACAACTACTTTATTAAATAAATTAGTGAATTAGAATAATACACAATGACTACTCTCATATTTATTACCTATTGGGACAATTTATCTCTCTAATTATTTAAAAATGTAAAGTTTTTAGATCCAACATAAGTCTTCTCATAATGATGTATCACTTATGTTGATCTGAAATGTCGAGGTAAAATTTAGGCACACAGTTTTCCAAAAATCTTACAATTTAAAAAAAAAGATTTCATTAATGTTAATACATGTATGAATGATCCAATTTCACAACGTAATCTTTAGCTTTTAAATTGTTCCCATTGTTAAAAGGCTCATATACGCTATCTCTCTCTACCAAATTTATTATTTCTTAGTTATAACAATGTTATTCTAATGACTCAAACCTTGTATCATGATTATAATTTATAAACCTGATTATCTTATATTTTTTCAAGTTTTGGCCTTGTTCTTATTTTTTAGTTGCTCAAACACTTATGTCCCAGTCAGACACCTATGTCAATGCAAGTCTCCTTTTCTGATGTAAGTTTCCAGTACCCTAAAGTCATAAAATTTACAAATGAAACATAAACCTATGGTCATATTAAGTGATTTAATGTGAGATATTTATAAAAGGTATTGATATATAGACAATATCAACCCTCATTCATTCCTCATCTAACACAATCCAAATAGCTCACAACAAAAAATAACAAAATCATTCAATCAAGCATTCGAGTGAGAAAAGCATCCCTATTTTCCCCTATTTCAATATCATCCATAGGTACAACATGGATATAATTCTAAATTACTAAAGGATCATCTCATGATCCATATTTTCAAAGTTACAAGATAGGTCACTATATGTGCTTGCTTATCATACATTACATCCTTATACACACACAATCCCACATGTATGCAAGAACTACATGAGTCTAAGGCCCTATTTAGAGTAGTTTTTATGTAGGAATAACCCATAGATAGAGGGGTCTTTGGGGTTAGCTCAACATCATGAGCCTGTTAATCTATTTTTCCCATAGCCACTGTAAAGATGAAGAACTAGGGTTTTCCTATTTAACAGTGTTCCAGATTTGAACACACTAGAGCGAAGGTCACATAGAACCAAAATATCCCAAGTGGTCACATATAGACCCATCAAGTATTATGTACTACATACCTACATCTAATATAGATATAAGAATTGACACAATAGTCCTAGGTCAATGTAACTATCTAGGCCACATAGGTATAATTTCTATCAAATGACTAATCCAAAATCTAGATTGAGTCTATTTACTTCATTTTCTAGATCCATATTTATATTAACATCATAATCAGATAAGTATCTTATTTTCCTTATAATTTAAATATCTACAATAGTTTTAATTTATATTTTTAGCATATCTTAGTAAATAAATTTAGTATATTATTTATCTAAGTTTTATAAATTAATTAGTCTACTATAGAAATAGTTTATCATCCTTGTGCCCTATACTATGTCTATCACTTTAACCCTATATTCCCTAATACATATTTTAGGGTTAAACATATGGTGAACCCAAACTATATGAATACAAAAAAAAATTGATTCCTAGGGTTTTCATTTAGCTAGGGTTTTAGGTTATACTTTTTCATTTCCTAATTATAGTAATTTCCATTCAACCTAGGCATATCTCTAGATTAGGAGGTATGCCTAATAAACACATTGAGATTCCTCTCCTACCATATAATATTTCTCAAACTAATTAAGGGCCTAATCCTATAGTATATGATGATATAAATGTTGAACATGAAAAACATATTGATGAGGTTAGCAAAGAAAAATATTATGATAATGAATATCATGAGTCTAGTGAAAATAAAGAACATGAGCAAATAGATCATGAGCAAGTGAAATCAATTTCATTATTTAATTATCAAATTCATTAAAATCCTGAAGATATTGATGAAATCCTAAGACCATACTATAAACAAAAAAATCAAAAATCATAGATGCACAAGAAGTTCCATCTATTGATCATGATATTAGAGTTATGGGTTATACCAATAACCCTCCCTTTGAGCACCTTACTAATTCATACATATAGTGGAGGCATGAGATATATATTCACACATTTGTTTGGTAAAACTAATATTTCCACATCTTACATGGGAAACATTATTACTTCAACCCAATTATTATTTTCAATGCCTATGTCTACCTAATCTATGAGAACACATCATTTGGTGAATTATAAAATATCCAACCTATAATACCAAGATGTGCAAGATCTTGTTCAAACTATAATTTTTTTGAAAACTAAGCTTACAAATATTGAATAAAATTATATGAAATCACCTTATGTTATTGATTCACAATAGGTGCTACATAATCCTCTTTCACCATAAATATTTTTGCACCCCTTTCAATCCAGTTTTGTTGCACCTAACTTCACATTTTATGATGGAAAGGGTGATCCTGAACAACATCTTTGATATTTCTATGTGAAATTCCTTGATTTTGACTCTAATGATAAAATTTTGACCAAATTATTTTCAAGGTTCTTAAAATATTATGGTTTGAGGTGGTTCTACGATTTACTAACTAAATCAATAAATGCATTTAAACATATTGTAGATTAGTTTTTGGCACACTTGTCTATCTATATCACTGAGAGGGTTTCCTATGCCCATATTGTAAAAACAAAAAAAGGAACCAATGAACCTATCGATGAATATATCTTAAGGTAAAAGATAATGTTAGCTAAAATAACAATTCTAATGGTAGATAAAGATTTACAAAACATATTCAAGAAAAGTTTGTTTACATAATTACATCAATCTATTATGTTCAAAAAATTCAAATCTTTTGATGATTTATGCCACATTATTTGTGATCATGAAATGAAACTTAACTCATTGAACAAAATCTAGTATGTGTCAAGCACACCCACTACATATACATATAATAAAAAGTTTACTATCAACCAAGTTACAAATTAAAACCTCCTAAACCTAAAAAGGAAATAAATACCACTATTAATATGTTGTCATAAAAACCTAATCGGCCTATCCTATTTGATGCACTAAGGAGACAATTTTAATACTTACTTGAGTCTCCCACTTCATTACTCTCATGGATTTTAGAGTATCATTTCTTATATCTCCATTAGCCTATATATATTGATATGAGGAGACCTCTACCCAAATTATATGATGTGAACATTTATTGTCACTATCACCAAGGCCCAAGGCATTCTACAAATAAATGTTTTACCCTAAACAATAACATCCAAGACCTCATCGATGACTAAAATATTACATTTAATGGTCCTTAAAAGGATTCAAGTCATAACCTCATGATCACCATAAATATAAAATATTTAACAATCCTTTGTTAGTCCCTTCTAATAAGGATCTAGATGTATAAATGGCATATTATGCATATCTTCCTCCATCACATTAAGGGAACCTATTGGATGGGATTATTGGTACTTATACATGGCATACATATCTTATAATTCATAAACCCTACATTAATTTTTATGTAAGTGAGATTAGGTATGATGACTCAAATCTTCATTCCTTATTCATTTGATCATACCTTGATCACCAGCCTATATAAAATGTTATGATTGATAATGGTGCACATGATAACATTTATACCATGACATTACTTACACATTTGAGTTATTCTAATAATGATTTACATCCTTTAACCAAATTATTTAAATTATATGATGAGAGATCACATTATTTTCTTGGTGAGATTGAGTTACATTTACATTTGGTTCCCACACATGTGGCTACTACCTTCTTAGTTATACCTTTCATGGGTGTCTTTTATACATTATTCTAATGACCTTAGATACATACACTTAGATCAATACCTTATAAATTGAATGGGTATGTTAAATACATTCATGTCAATTAGGTAATTATAGTTTCAATAATTCCATATTGACATCCATTTGAATAATAAAAAATTATATCCAAGTAGTTAGTTATCACACCTAGTAAGGTTATTTCTCTATAAAATGGAAAGTAACATGCAATCCCATTTATTCAGTGACTATTACTTGACAAACCATTACATCAGAGATCCATAGTAGGTTCCAAGGAATCCTCATCTACTACATACCATATTGACATATCTAGAACATCTAAACATGTTGATATTACTACTATTCCAAATAAACCATAAAACACTCCATTATGGGTTTTAAGACCTCTCATCCCTTCTATTTTTTTATTCACAACTAAAGAGTCTTATTATACATATGCCAAGCATAAAATATACAATAATGACATATATTACACCTATATGTGCTCTTTGGTAGTACCACCAATTTATTGCACTAGGTTTCTAATGGGGAGATACTTATGAACATCCATTGGATGAGTTATAGGATAGTCATTTCATATCAAATATTCCAAATATATATATATGCAAAAATAAAAAACCATTTTTAGATTTTACATGTTTTATTAGTTTCTTGTCATTTGTGTTGTTAGTTCTATGTTAGTAGATAACATATCATTTATTTTTATATACATTTGTTTCATGCATCTTTTGAGTGTGATATAAGAATACAGAAATACATGATCCAAAGATTTTTAGATGTTGGGCCTTCCCTCTACTCATGTCATGTGGAAATTAGAAGAATCCACTTATTTAATCATGATACACCTATGTCATATCATTTTATGATCATTTTGATTATTACGTTTATGTTTATATACTTACACATGCCTTTAATGATGTTTATATCTTTTGTAGTGTACTTGATAATGCTATGTACTTAACATTTTTTACTAAAACATATATTTAGGTACTAGTATGATATGATTATGATGGCTGATTATCATCCATTCTTTCCTTTTTTCACATCCTTGAGTGTTTTCCTTACTTATTATTGACATGCATTATATTACTTGTTTGATCATTTTAATATGCTCCATTGATTTTGGCCCTGATGCCTATGTTTGCCTATTATGACATTTACATGTGTCATTATTTGTTGTATGTTGAAATTTGAATATTTAATTCCTTGATTTTTTGTCATTTGACTAATTCATGTCCCTTTAATTTTGAAACATTTAAACATACCCCTTGTTTGAGGTCTCCTTGGACTAGTCTTTTGATTTATATTTGATTGCTCATGTGTGTGTGCTTAATTACTTGTTGAGCTTGTATTATTACTTTTTATATGTTTTCATGATCTATATCATTTATATTGGGACTTGATGTGATCAAATATTATTTTCTTCAATGATATATCTACCTATACATGTTCCTTATATATGATACATTCACAATTTACATGGTTAACTTATCCTTTTGAGGTAGAGTAACTACCAATTGATACTTATCCTCACCTCAAAATAAGGGCATATTAATGGGGCCATGCCATAGAGGCATGGATTCCACATTATTCATAGTTTTATATTTTAATGGGATAATGTTTTAGAAACATTTTCTTCACATGCACACTAGTTTTAAGTTTTAGATATACAATGGGGACATGTTTTGGAAACATGATCTCCAGACTTACACTAGTTCTTAGTTTTAGATATACATTGGGTGTATGTTTTGGAAACATGTTCTAAAAACTTACACAAGTTTTTGATTTCATATTATATCCAATTCATGTTATGGATAAATGTTTTCCACAAGTACATGGTTTATAATTTGGATAAAACATCATAGTTATATGATTCAAATACACAGTTATGGTAGAATTCTATACATTGATACCATTGTTATACCTAGGGTTCAATGTAAAACATACCAAAGGTGCATATTATATGCAAAGGGAACTTTAATTTTAAAATCAAATCAGCTTTTATGTTTCAAAATACTTCTATGGACTTAAGCTCACCAAGTTGGACTATTATAGACTATATTTAGTCAATATACTACAATAGTTGGTATGGTTGAGGTGATTAAATAACTCAATATTATCAAGTATTTAGATTAAGATTTATTACATCATCTAACCTCACTAGATTTATAGTGTGATTTGACTTGTTTAAATCATACTCACTAAGTTATAAGTATGATTGGGTTGCATGGTTGAGCTAATCTCAACTATCGGGTGGTAACTCATCTTTTTTCCAATGTTGGGTGCATGGGTCCTATAATATATATACATATATTCAATTTATAGATTTATATTTTTCATAATGTCAAGTATAATGGTTCATAACAACATATCTTTCATATTTTTAAATTAAATTTCCAAAAGGCAAGGCAGTTGCATCAATACACAGTTATACTCCTAAACCTTTCTCTCTTTTAATTTAAATCATTTAAATGATTTCTATTTTAGATTATATACACTAACTATATATTATAACATGTTCTTAGTTGTAATTAAATCACCATAAAAGCACTCAAGTTGGACTCATATAAATATAAGGTGTGTTATACACACCTGAGTATGCATTTATTTTCCTTGAAACTAGAAATTGCATTAATATATCAAGGGGGAATGTAGAAACTATATCTAAATTATATAGCACCTCAGTCTTGTAAACTTGGAAAATACATATCATGGATGTATTTTTAGATTATAAACCCTTCCTACTACCAAAAGGCTCACATATACTATGTCTTTGTGATAAATTACTTATCTCTTAGTCTGACCAATGTTATTTTGATGACTCAAACCTTATATAATGCTCAAAATGTTATAAACTTGCTTATCTTATGATTTTATAAGTTATGGACCTATGCTTTTTTTCCAGCTACCTAGACACTTATTTTCTAATCAGATGCCTATGTCAACATTAGAGTCCTATCCCAACACAAGTGTCTAGTTCCCTAAAGTCATAAAATTTACAAATGAAACATATACCTATGGTTGGCCTAATTTATGTAATGTGAGATATTTCCAAAAGTGAATTATATTTATGTATGTATGTATATACAAGATCAACCCTCATTCATTCCTCACCTAGAACTTACCAAACAAATCACCATGCAAAATATTAAAAAAAATCAAATATTCCCTATTTTCCCATATTTTCATATCAATATTAGGGATAAAACATCTATAGGGATGAAGTTCTAAATGAGCATCCCATGAGCTATATTTTTCAAGTTAGAATCTAGGTTACTCTATATACTTGCTTATCATGTATTGCATCTTTATACACACATAATTCCACATGTAGGGGAGAACTACATGATTTTGAGTCCCTCTTTAGAGTAGTGGTTATGTAAGTAACACCCACTAAAACATGAATTTTTGGGGTTATCTAGACACCATGAGCCCATTAACCCATTTTTCCACAACCATTATAGAGATGAAGAATTAGGGTTCTACTATTTGATAAGGGACAATAGCCCATGATTCAAATCTAATCACACCAAAGTGAAGGAGACACATAACCTAGAATATTACATGTAGTTACATCTAGATCTAACAAGTATTTTTTACTAAACACCTATGTCTAGGTTAGATAGAAGTATCGATACAACTATGCTTGGTTAATGTAAGTATACAAGGCTACAAAGTTATATTTTTTAGAATCAAATGATTGATCCAAAATCTAGATCCAGACTATTTTCTTCTTGTTCTATATCCATAACTATATTAACTTTAGAATCAACTATGTATATTATTTTCATTATCATTATAATATCTAATATAGTTTTACATTTTATTTTTAGCATATCTTAGTGTATAAATTCCTAATATTATTTATCTAAGTTTTGTAAATTAATTGGCCTATTATAGAGATAGTTTATCATCCTTGTGCCCTAGAATATCGTTACTCATTTAACCCTATATTACTTAATATAGATTTTAGGATTAAACATTTGATGAACCCAATCTATATAAATTCAAAAAAAATCTTTTATTCTTAGGATTTTCAATCAGCTAGGGTTTTAGGTTATTGCATTTTTTCATTTCTTTTATTATTTTGCATACAACATTGGTGTAGCCATAGATTAAGAGGTGTGCCTATTGAACACATTGAGCTTCCTTTCCTACCACCTAATATTTCTCAAATTAATGAAGGTCCTAATCTTATATTCCATGATTATAAAAAATTTTAATGTGAAAAAAATATTGATGAGGTTATTTTTTACCAAATTTGACTTTTAAATCAAATTTGGACCCCTATAGGTAAAAAACATGGTTTTTTAGATGTTCTAGGTGTCTAAATATTTTTCATAGACTATATTATGTTTAAATTGATGATATATAATGTATTTATAGCCTTATTCATGGTTTCATTAATTTATTTATCATTTTAAGTCTTTTAGTGGGATTTTAAGGGTCGTTAATGCAAGTGGCATGGTTCTTAAGGTGCTCAAGTGTCATTTTTTCCTTCTAAGCATCCAAAAGGTTATATTAAATATCATGGATGTTAGTTACATTAGAATCTTATAGCTTTCCTAATTAAAATCCAATAAACCAACTGAAAAAGGGAGCAAATTGCACTTATATGGCCCATAGGGAAGTGTGCCATGTCAGAGAAGATCATGGAAGGCCTCTTCACCTTCTTAACACTCATCTCAATGTTTGGTTTGTTTTGGAAGTTAAATTTTAGAGCCAAAACTATTTTGATTCTTCTTCACATTTCTAAACATACATAAGTGACCTTTGTACTTCCCTTGTCTCGCCCCTCTCCCAAATGTTATAAATATTGACCTTTTTGGCTCTTTTGAGCAGCCTCTATTAGTTGATGGTGAAACCCTAGCCAATTTTATACTTGAATGTCTCTTGAAGAAATAAAACAAATGAATTTTCCTACTTACATGTTGTATAATTGAGTTTTATTGCAATTTTGTTGGTCTTGTCTAATAGAAGATGATCTTTTCTAGCATGTTATCCTTGATTGTTCACCAAGTGTGCAGAAGATTAATTGTTATAGGTCTTTATTAGTATTCTATTTTAAGTCTATAAGTGTCTTATAAGTTTTTCATGAATGTATCCCCCCAAGGGATCACTCATTACCCTCTTAAGTATCAAAATACTTTATTGAACCTAGTTTATGAAACATTGATGTAACAATCTATCATGTGTTGTGAGTTTTATGTAAGGAAAGCTTTATTTTTCTCTAAGTAGTATAATTTAAATCAATAAGAGGAAATATAATATTGGTGCATCACCTTTTAGTTTTCTTAGATATTTTATTAACCCTTTTCATCCAATGTTGATAGGTAAGAAAGTACTTCAAAGAGTTCATCAAGGGAACTATCCCTTCTAGAGATTCACCTCACCAAATTATTACCCATAGAAAGAGAGATGTTCCCATTGTACCAATTGGATGAGGAGAGCTAGGAATCTCCTCAAGGGTTGAAAATCCAAGTGACAATAGTTTTTGGTATGATCAGTGGGACTCTAATTCCTAGAAGATTGTCCAAGATTAGTGTTGGTCACGGCATAGTTGTAGCTATAATAACATCTACATGTAGTACCTAGTGACTTCAATAAATTTTTTAACTCTTTGGTTGCCAATTAGTCCTTAATTTCCATGCTAAAAATTACCATCAAGTATATTTTTAAAGGTATACCTTTTGAGTTTGTGAAATTACCTTTGTATCCTATCAAGAGATTTAGATTTGTAAATAATAATCCTCATTCAAGGGAGTTGGTGTTTAATAAGTCTAAGTTTATACTTAATTAAACCCCTGATACACATAAGCTACATTAAAATATGGCTAGACCTTTTTCTTTTGTAGCCTTCACTGGATCATCTTTGAATATTTCCCAATATGACCAAATTCCTGGATCAGCCCTTAAAAGTGTTTCATATTTTAGTGGAGAAGGTCATATCACTCTCATTGAGCATATTAAGAACATGGAAAACTTCTACAACATCCATAATATCACTTAATAGAATGTAGTCATTAGGCTATTGGCATTTTTTTTCAAAGGGAAAGCCTTAGATTGGTATGGGACTCTACCTAAAAATTCCATTGCTTCATGGGATGAATTAGAAGATTTATTGTCTAAGAGGTTTAGAGAGAAGAGTGATTATCTATCACTAGCTGAGCAATTGACCACTATCAAGAGGGCTCCTTGAGATTTTATGCAAGATTTTAACACTAGATTTTAAAAGACATGGGATATGATCTCATCCCTTATGAGACCTACTCTAAATTATGCCTTCTTGTACTATCTAAAATAATTGAATAGTGATGTGTACATGATGATCCAATCCATGGGTGAAAATACACTACCTATTGCCTCTGAGATAGCCAATAATACTAAGAATTGTCTTGTTTAATAATGGAAGATTATTCTTAGGCCACCAATGCCATTGTTACCTGATTTATAGCCTCCTAGTCAAGTTGAATTACCTACCTTGGCTCCTTTGCCTAGCTAATAAAATTCTACCATTGCCCCTACCAATGAGATCCTTAAAGTCAAGAGTTTGATCCAAAGTGTTACTAAAGAATTTGTTTCCCTTAAAAGGTAAAAATATAAAATTTATAGGCCATACCAATCCTATAATCAGTTTGGGAAAATAAATAGGCCTCATTTTCAAGGTAATGCTCAAGGACAAGGTCAAATCACTCAAGCTAGACCTTACTAAAGTTATAATAATCTGAATGCCCCATCATCTTCTAAAGCTCTTTTTCCCACTCAAAATAACTTTTTCCAAGAATAACCATGTTATCCTTCCTATGACCAAAATCAAAACCAAGTTGCATATGCTAATGAAATGCATAATCAAGCCATGATAATGCAAGGTAGTCAAACACCTCAATTTTCCACTTTTTAGGTGCAAAATGTAAAATGGAATGAAAATTTTAATGGAAAATTGACAAACACAATATGATTCTACTCTTATAAATCATTTGGAATGAGAGTTTTGTGCCATCAATCATTTGGGAAATTTAAGCAATGTGAATGCTAGTGTATCCTCCAACACTAGGTCTAAGAATAGGATTGTTGAAGAGATTCAAGGGGATAATCAAGGACCTATTTTGACTCCTACATCATCTCCAATGGTGGGTGGGTCTAACTCAGCTCCTAAATTATAGGAGCATCATAAATATCAAGGTTCAAAACTAGATCCTACACATCCATCTCCATATGCTACATCACAAGGTACTAGTACTTCTAAAGAGCCTTTTAAGGTGAGAAATACTTATATAAATGTTTTGGATTAGATTAATAAGTTAATATTGGATTCATTGACAATATCAAGACAAAAATAGATGCTTCAAAAAGAATTATAAGGACTAGGTAAGCAAGTTGGAAGGACTAGGTAAGCAAGTTGTATCAACTAGGAGTGAGAATGTTGTCTTAGTGAATGGAACTCAGCCCATTGATGGAAAAATGAATAAAATTAATAAAACTCCCAATTTTTATATATATTTGATCATTGGTGATTTCATAGTTCACAATTACATCATATATAGTGGGGCTAGTACTTCAAATATTCCCAAGTCAGTAGGTAATAAACTAGGCCTCAATTATGAACCAATGCTAAATGAGTCCTACAATTAGATAGATCACCAGCCAAGACCTTAGGAGTAATCAAGGATTTTAATTTTAATTTACATTATTTTCATATTTTTTATATCTCTTATGATGTTTTTTTGGTATATTTACCCCCATAATTTGTTATTTTTTTATCAAGAGAATTTATAGCCAAGATAGCTGGATACTTGGCAGCCAATTGGTCTTATATGGTTTTTAAGATAAAGTATGGTACTAAGGTGAAGATTGAATCAGATCCTATTCATCACAATAATTTAGAGCCTTACATGCCTAAATTTTCAAATCTTAATTATACCATTATTGATGAGGAAGAACTTCAAATAGATCAATCTCCAACATCTTCTCTTGAAGGAGTTTCTGGTTTGTATTTAGATGAATGGTTAGATGAACATTATGAGCATGATCCTTAGAAATTCATAGATAAATTTGGTCTTGGAATGAATTTAATTTATTATGAGGACTCTTTCATGCCAAAATTGATGAATCCAAGTGAAAACATGGATGGTTTATGGTAGCTATTCTTTGATGGATCTAGATAAATGTTGGTTTCTCCATCCAAAGAAAGGTAGAGCAATGTAGGTTTATCCATCCAAGGAAAGGTACAATTATAATTCTATATTTTACTTCTTTTTTACTTTTAATGTGGTAAAATATGAGGCCCTCATTCATGGCCTTGAGTGGGTTAGGAAAAGAGGTGTGAAAGAGTTACAAGTGTATGGTGATAGTGAGTTCATTGTGAATCAAGTAAGAGGCCAAAATTTGATTAATAAATATTTGATTAAGTCCTATAAGCATAGAGTGTGGGATCTTGTGGAATATTTCCAATAATTCAACATCTAATCTATCCCAAAAGAGGACAACAAGCATGCTGATGGGTTGGTAGCAATTGGATCTCAATTTGACATTCAAATGGGGATAGGAGAAGATAAAAACCAACCACATCTCAAGGTGATTACAAGGCCCCCCATACTTTATAATGTCACTAATTGTAAAGTGTTTGATATTGACCAATAAATATCACTTTTTTTACAAGAGGAGGTTGATTTTTCTTTAAATAATTAGTCCAAACTACAATATTAATATAGAGGGAAGATTGTGAAATTAAAGACGAACAAGCTCCCTAAAGGTTTAGTCAAACTTGAGAGTATATTCAATGATGATGATAAGTTGACTAAGGAAATGGTAATCATGTTTACTAAGCAAGAAAAATATGAGAGAGTAAAATATTCAAGGATAAGTTGCGTGCTCTTGGGAAGGTATGTACTAGTGAAGAGAAACATGCTTTCATTGAGTTATGCAAGGAATTTTTTGATATCTTTGCATGGGAATATAGTGATTTAAAAGGATTTGATCCAAATTTATCCCAACATACTATAGATTTAGATGATAATTCTAAGCCTATCAATCAAATACAAAGGCCAATCAATCTTAAGATTGAGCCTCTCATGAGAAAGGAGCTTACTAAGTTGATTGAATCTAAGATCATTTTTCATATTAAACATTCATCTTGGTTGGAAAACATAGTCTTGGTAAGGAATAAGAATGGGTAAATTAGGTTATGTGTTTATTTTAGCGACTTGATTATATTTTCCTTGAAGGACCATTATCCTCTTCCTTCCATGGAGTAGATTTTGCAAGTTGTGGTAGGTAGTGAAAGGTTCTCAATTCTTGATGGATACTCAAGGTATAATCAGATTTTGGTGAAGGAAAGTGACCAATATAAGATAGATTTTACTACTAAATTTGGTACATATGCTTATATTAAAATGACTTTTTCTTTGTCTAATGTTGGATAAACATTTCAACATGTAATGGATATGGATTTTCAAGGTCTCATAAATGAAATTATGTTGGTGTATCTTGATGATATCATAGTTTTATCTAAGGATGTAAAGGACCATTGGACTCACCTTAGACATATTTTTGAGAGATGTAGAGAATCTGGAATATCTCTCAACCCAAAAAAGTGTGTGTTTTTTATCCATGAAGGCAAACTTTTAGGATACATTGTCTTAAAGAAGGGCTTATCCATACATCCTAAAAGGGTGAGTGCAATCTTGGAATTGGATTTACCCAAACACAAGAAAGGTTTTTAAAGTTTTTTTGGAAAAATAAATTTCATAAGGAGGTTCATTCCTAATTTTTATAATTTATTCAATCCACTAACCTCTATGCTAAGTAAATATGAAGTGTTCACTTATACAAGAATAAGGAAGGAAATTTTTGAAGAGATTAAACAAGCCATTGGGAAGCCCTAATTTCTAAAATGACTTAAACTTTTATACCTTTGGAAATGATGAGGTAATTTATACCATGGTCACTCAATCAAATGAAGAAAACTTGGAGCAGCCTATTACCTTCTTTAATCAAGGATTGGAGGGCTATGAGGTAAGATAGACCTATGTAAAGAAACAAGTACTTTTAGTTATTATAAGTCTAAATAATTTTAGGAATATGTTGTCTAACAACAAGATTCATAAATTTTTACCTCATCCTAATGTCAATGACTTCCTTTTGAGCAGATATTTGAATAAAAAAAGGGATGGTTGTTTCACAAAAGTGATGGAGTATGATGTAGAAATCAAGACAACCAAGCTAGTGAAAGGAAAGGGGTTATGTGAGCACCTTGATTCAGATTTGAAGGAACAAAAAGAGGTTTTTTATAAATTCATGATGACCCTATGATATTTTCATATTCAATGAGGATTTATACACAAGATATGATCCATTTTCTTCAAACCAATGAGTGTCCACAAGGCCTAGATAGAACTAAAATAAGGTACTTCACATTACAATCTATTCTTTATGTAATTATTAATGGAGCTTTGTTTAGGAAGGACTTATTAGGTGTGATATTGAGATGTGTTGGATTAGATCAGGTTGATAAAATATTTCTTGACTTCATGATGGACCAAATGGTGGTCATTTTGCTCTAAGAACCATAACTACTAAGATTATGAGAGTTGGATATTTTTGGCCTAGCTTGTTCAAAGACACCCATGCTTGGGTAAGGAAGTGTCAAAAATTTGATCTCTTTGATGGTAAACAAAATCTTGTATCCTTGCCTCAGTATCCAATATAAATAGACCAACCTTTTATGTAATGGGGTCTAGATTTCATAAGCCTAATCAACCCACCTTCTAGTGTTGGCCACAAGTGGGTGTTGATTGATATAGATTACTTTACAAGATGGGTGGAGGCTATTGATCTCAAGGAAGAAAATGAAAGTCTAATTCTAGACTTTTATGAAGGTATAGTGACAAGGTTTGGGGATCCTTTAATAATAATTTTAGATAATGCATTGCCTTTCCCTGGAATGAAGACAAGTGAGTGGGCTTTGAAACATAGTATCTATCTTAGTAATTCCTCTAACTATTATTCCCAATGGAATGGACTAGATGAGTCCACCAATAAGAATATAATTAGGATTATAAAGAGGATAATGGAGGATAATAAAATAACTTGGTATTCCAAGTTGATGATAAATCTTTGGGCTGATAGAATCACCCATAAGAGAGCAATTAGAAACTCACCATATACACTTGTTTATGGGAGAGAAGATAGACTAACTATTTCACTCGAGCTACCAGCCTTGGATCTCACTTATCAACTAGAGTTGATGGAAAATGAAAGCATGGAAGTCAGCTTGTATGAGTTGATGGAGCTTGAAGAGATAAGAGGTCAAGCTATGCAAACTCTAAGAGCTTACCAAGATTAAACAAAGAGATAATTTGAAAATAAGACCATGCCAAGAATCTTCCAAGAGGGGGACATTTTTATAAAATGGGATGAAGATAGGGCTAAGCCTAGAAAACACACAAATTTTGATGCTTTGTGGAGTGGCCCTTATGTTATCACCCAATACAAGCAACATAATGCTTTCCAACTCTCAAAGTTGGATGGAGAGGAGGTTCATGTCCTAGTCAATGGGATATATCTCAAACATTTCTACTAAGTTTATCCTCTCCCCTTGTACATAGTTTTTGTTTTCCTTGTTTTCCCTAAATGCTTATGCACATGTGTGAGTCTTGTTTATGTCTTACTTTATTGTTTGTTTTCTTAGTGTGTTTTAGTTATTTTGTGTGTGTTTTAAATAATTCCTTGATATTTTTATTCAATAACTCATTGACTCTCTTGGCCCAGATAGGATAAGGATACTGGTCCTTAGTATAGTAGGCATACTACCCCTATGAGTCACCATTTTGTCAACTAAATTTGACTTTTATGTCAAATTTGGACCCCTATAGGTAAAAAACTTAGTTTTTTAGATGTTATATGGGTCTAAATATTTATCATATACTATATTATGGTTTAATTGATGTTATCTAATGTGTTTCTAGCCTTAGTCTTGGTTTCATTAGTTTATTTATCATTTTGAGTCTTTTAGTGGGTTTTTAAGGGTCATTAATGCAAGTGACAAGGTGCCTAGGTGTCCCTTTTTCCTTCTAAGCATCTAAGATATCAGTTTAACTATCAAGGATGTTAGTTGCATAAAAATATTTCAGGTTTCCTAACTAAAATCCAAGAAACCAACTAAAAAGGGGAGCAAATGACACTTGTATGGCACATGGGGAAGTATGCCATGTGGGAGAAGGTCATGGAAGGCCTATCCACATTCCTAACACTCATCTCAATTTTTGGTTTGTTTTAGAAGTTTGATTTTAAATTTAAAACCATTCTACTTCTTCTTTGCATTTCTAGACATACAGAAGTGACCTTTGGACTTCCCTTGTCTTGTCCCTCTCCCAAATGCTATAAATATTAACCTTTTTGGCTCTTTTGAGAAGCCTCCATTGGTTGATGGTGAAACCCTATCCAATTTTTACTTTAATTTCTATTGAATCAATAAAAAAAATGAATTTTCCTACTTACATGTTTTACAATTGAGTGTTATTGCAATCTTGTTGGTCTTGTCTAGTAAAAGATGATCTTTTCTAGCATGTTATCATTGATTGTTCACAAAGTGTGCATAAGAGTAATTGTTACAAGTATTTGTTAGTGTTATCTTTCAATTGTATAAGTGTCTTACAATTGGTTCATTAATTTATTCTCCTAAGGGATCACTCATTACCCTTCTAAATATGAAAATACGTTTTTGAACCTAGCTTATGAAACATTAATGTCACAATCTATCTTGTGTTGTGAGTTTTGTGTAAGGAAAGCTTTGTTTTGATCTAAGTAGTATAATTTTATTAAATAATATTAAATCCAATATTGGTGCATCACCTTTTAGTTTTTTTAGTTGTTTTCTTAACCCTTTTCATCCAAATTTGATAGGTAAGAAAGTACTTTAAAGAGTTCATTAAGAGAACTAGCCCTTCTAGAGATTCATCTCACCAAATTATTACCCACACCAAGAGATATGTTTCCATTGTGAAAATTTTATGAGGAGAGCTAGGAATATCCTCAAGGGGTGCAAATCCAAGTGACAAAAGTTTTTTTGTTTGCCAAATTTGACTTTTAAGTCAAATTTGGACCCCTATAGGTAAAAAAATTAGGTTTTTAGATGTTTTAGGGGTCTAAATATTTTTCATAGAAAATATTATGGTTAAATTTATGTTATATAATATATTTATAGTCTTATTCATTGTTTCATTAGTTTATTTGTCATTTTGAGTCTTTTAGTGGGCTTTTAAGGGTCATTAATGCAAGTGGCATGGTTCCCAAGGTGCCCAAGTGTCCTTTTTTCCTTCTAAGTATCCAAGAGGTTAGTTTAACTATCAAGTATTTCAATTACATCATATAATTACATATTTCCTAACTAAAATCCAAGAAACCAACTAAAAAATGGAGCAAATGGCACTTATACGACCCATGGGGAAGTATTCCACATGGGAGAAGATCATGGAAGGCATCTTCACCTTCCTAACACTCATCTTAATGTTTGGTTTTTTTTAGAAGTTTCATTTAAATCCAAAACCATTATTATTCTTCTTTTCATTTCTATACATACAAAAGTGACCTTTGGATTTCCCTTGTCTCGCCCCTCTCCCAAATGCTATAAATATTGACTTTTTTGGCTCTTTTGAATAGCCTCTATTGGTTGATGGTGAAACGTTGGCCAATTTTGTAATTGAATGTATTTTGAAGAAATAAAACAAGTTAATTTACCTACTTACATGTTGTATAATTGAGTGTTTTTGAAATCTTATTGGTCGTGTATAGTAGAAGATGATCTTTTCTAGCATGTTATCCTTGATTATTCACTAAGTGTGTAGAAGAGTAATTGTTACAGGTCTTTGTTAGTGTTCTCTTTCAAGTGTATAAGTGTCTTAGGAGTGGTTCATGACTTTATTCTCCCATGGTATCACTCATTACCCTCTTAAGTATCAAAATACCTTTTTAAACCTAGCTTATGAAACATTTATGTAATAATCTATCATGTGTTGTGAGTTTTATGTAAGGAAAGCTTTGTTTTGCTCTAAGTAGTATAATTTTAGTCAATAAGAGGAAATCCAATATTAGTGCATCAGCTTTTAGTTTTTTTAGTTTTTTTCTTAACCCTTTTGATCCAAAGTTGATAGGTATGAAAATACTTCAAAGAGTGCATTAAGGAAACTAGCCCTTCTAGAGATTCATCTCACCAAATTGTTACCCATAGAAAGAGAGATGTTTCCATTATCCCACTTGGAGGAGGAGAGTTAGGCACCTCCTCAAGGGGTATAAATATAGGTGACAAAATTTATCATAGAAGATGATTCTAATAATGAAAATCATGATTATAATGAAATCAAGGAACATGGTAGAATATATCATGAGTAAGTGCAAGAAATTGCATTATTTTATGAGTGTATTAATCAAAACCCTAAAGATATTGATGAAATCCTAAGAACCATATTATAAACTAAAAAATTAAAAAGCATAGATACACAATCAAGTACATATATTGATCATGTTATTATAGTCATGATTCATCCAAATATAACAACCACCCTCCCCTTTTGCACCTTATCAATTCATACATCTAGTGGGGGTATGGGATATATATTCACACCTTTGTTCCTTAAAACTAATATTAATTCATCTTACATGGTAAACCTTATTAATTCAACCCAATTACTAGTTCAATTCATATATCTACCCAACCTATGGGTACACCTCATTTGGTGAATTCTCAAATATCCAACCTTATATACCAAGGTGGAAGCTCTTGTTCAAGCTATAAGACTTTTGAAAACTAAGGTTACAAATATTGAACAAAATTATATGAAATAACTTTATGTTACTGATTCGCAAGAGGTGTTGCATAATCCTATTGTACTATAAATATCTTTGCACCCCTTTCTAGTTGGTTTTGTTGCACCTAAGTTCACATTTTACAATGGCAAGGGCATTCTTGAATAAAATCTTTGATATTACTATGTGCCATGCCTTGATTATGCCTCTAATGATAAAATTTTGACTGAATTATTTATAAAGAGATTAAAATAATATACTTTTAAGTGGTTATATGGTTTACCAACCCAATTATTAAACACATTTAAACCTATTGCAGATAATTTTTTGGCACACTTCTCTATTGATATCATTGAAATGATTTCCTATGCCTAAATTAAAAAAATCAAACAAGGAACCAATGAACCTGTCAATGAATATGTCTTAAGGTACTAGACAATGTTAGCTAAAATGACCAATCCAATGGTGGATAAAGAATTTCAATCCATATCCAATAAAATTTTGCTAACCCCATTATATTTTTGGGTCCAAGACACCCATCCTTAATTCCTCAAATGGGGACCCTCTTTTTTACATTGTGGTCTCTAATTACAAGTTCCTATATGTTAAAATTTTCCTTATGTATGCTTCATTGATATTAACCAAGCCCATTGATTAAATAATTATTATTTCACTCAGTCTAAAATTCCCATCTAGGACTATATTGGTTTAAAATGTTTGAATTTTACTAAATCTATTAAGTCTTGGTCTAAATACTATTTTAAAAAGACGTCAATTTCCCCTTCTTCAGGCCATTTCACCTTAGACCTAGGAGATTTATATAAATTTTTAGAGTTTTATGGCTTATTTTCCTAAGGTATCTAATCCATTTTTTATTCATTTATAAGATTAATGGCTAATTTTTCATATTATTTCATTTTTAGACTTAGTCAATTTTTTTTAAATGGATAAATTTTGCTTTCAATTCAGCTAAGTTTTGCATTGAATTCATTTTAAATGGTTTTTCCTTCATTAAATTTTCAAATGACTTAACTCTTTATATTAAAATGACTTTGACATTTGAGTTCAATTGAAAAAAATTGATTGGGCTTTATTTATTTTTCCCATTGGGGCTAAAGCTAATCTAGGTACCATGGCATTCTTTCGTGACTCCAACATGTTTAAAGGCCTTTTGAACCTTGATCAATTTTTGAGTTCTACCCATATCCATGTGGCACTTTTCATTCATTATGATAGTAAATCTTCATGCAAGTAAATTAATGGGATTTTACCAAGTGTCAAAATCCTAGTGACTAACTAATCTCAACCAATTCCATATAAGATAAGACAAATAGCTTAGCAAGATGCTACCACATGACATCATCTTAGAAACTCCTTATCCCTAAAGGTTATGTAAAATTAGTGTTGTTAGTAAATATCCAAGTAATTATTTAGAAGGATCCTACCACATGGCATCATCTCAGTGATCCACTCTCTTGGATAAATTTGTATAGGTAAATAGACTCTTGGTAAGTGGGTTATTGGGATTTAAACATGTGTCACAATCTTGGTAGTCTACTTCCCTGAAGTGGTATGTGCATCCTAACAAAGTAGCAAAGTGTCAGGTGAGTGGGATTACATCATGTGGTAAGATCTCACTTCACCATAGTGAATCATAGTTAATGTATGTTGATCAGTGGTAGATATGAATGTTGCAAGTACATTGTGTTTTATTATAGACATGAATGTGGTAATTAAATTATGTTTATGATAGTATAGTTCCTTGTAGGATCTTTGATTTTCTTTAGAACTTACATGATTTATATGCTTTCATCTATAAATTATTTCAAAAGGATATGTAATATTTGTTTGAAGCCTTTATGTGTTTATATCAATGAAGACTATGCTTATTAAGCATTCATATTTTTCAATTATCATATCATTTAGTATGTGCAATGGCTATTTTAACTAGTATATTGGATTTGTTCATGATTTACATTAGTATTCTCTCATTCAATGTGTGTAATGGCTATATATTGTTAGTTAAACTATCTAAAGCAGTGGTTTAGTAGATTAATGGCCTTCAACATTTCCTTAGAAGCTTGCCCATTGATTTTCTCATGTTTGTGCAATAACTAGACTAGGAACATAATGGAATAATTGTGGTTAGGCATGCTTTCATCTCCTTGGAATCAAAAGGCTCATTTAGATCAAAGTTCCCCTCTCTTTTATGCCTTAACCTCTCTCTATTTTATGTTTATTTCATGATATTAATCCTTAGTTTTTATATTGAAATGAATTATAGTGAAGTATAGTTTATTGATTCGTAGGTTAAATTAGATAGGAAACAAATATTTATAAAACTAATCAATAAGTAAATGAATAGTGAATGCTCAAATCAATTGAACCCCTTGGGGTAGTATTTATTGCCTCAAATTAAACATTTGGTTAAACTACTTAGTCCTTGGATTAAACTAGCATCAATCCTAAAATTCATAATGGGTTATTTTTATCCGATGCATTATCCCCCAATTTTATCCCTAGAACACTCAACCTCATGATTTCTTTTAGGCATATTATTTTGGGGTGGAAAATATTTGATGCTAGAAGGAGGACCAAGGAATATTTATTTTTAATTATATTTTAATTGTTATCTATTTAAAAGTAACCTTGACCTCACTACAATGATCACAATGTCTAGATTTAGGTTTTTACCATTACTTTTTCACTTATTGAGTCATAAGAGGAATAGAACCATTAGAGATAGGCTTGTTATACATTTAATTCCTTCTTTCAACATGTCTATGATTCATTTATTTATGTGTCTATTACCATGTCTTGGCTTGGTTAGTGAGCCATAAATATCATAGGAATTCAACATGATTTCCTTGAGGATCCCTTTGTGTTTCTTCCTAAATTTTATAATGAAATCATAAAGATTATTGAAGAAAATCTTGTGGATTATATGCATGTCTTGAATGTTGATATTAGGATGTTTCCTATAAATTATTTCCTTTTACTTTGTATGGGGAAGCATCTAACTTTTTTTTAAACCTAATTCTATTAATAGCTAGAATGACTTTGAAATTAATGATCTTTTTTTATTACAAGAATTTGTTATGGTCATAAATGAATCTCTTGATTTAATTAGGTATTTCAATCTCATATTTAATAAGTGTCTTAATAGAGTCCCTATCAATCTCATAGCACCCAAAATAGTTGTTTCAGATTTATATTTACATGCTTTGGATCCTTTAATTGCCACAATTATAAAGATGTCTAATGCAATAAATACTTTTGGCCATGGATTTCATAGAACCCATCCAAGTATAAAATCAGTTGTCTTACCTCTATCCAAGACAAAGAGAAGAGTTTTTCACTTTTCCAAATGACCTTAATAACAACTTAGAAAACTGATCTTCATGCCATAACTCTAATATAAGACTTCTGATTTTACCCAATTAATCATTAGGTTTCCCTTGTTAACTATGATATGCTTATGGAGGATGACTATGGTTATGATGATGATGAGGTCATTTATATTTCAAAACTATAATATCCAACTTAGCCTATCCAAGAGGATAAGGAAGAAGATTTTTATCTAGTAGATGATCCATATACTTAAGAATTGGTATGCCTTAAACCCCTTACTCAAACATTCATACCCACCAATATTTAGATAACTAAACCTATAACTTTCATTTGGCAAGATTTTTAGGTAAATGTTGTCAATGCTTATCCTTACTCTAATTTTAGAACTAAGGGAAGTGATTATTTTTAATGTATGCTTATTGTTTGCCTTGGCTTTATAAGAAAGAAACTCTAGGAATTTTTCAATGAGTAAAAGGATGTCATTTCCATTTTAAGGATGATGAATATAATAACCTTGCTACTACCAACAAGTAAAAATCATGATGCATTAGGTTTCTAGACCCACCCTCCCAATGATTTTTTTTATATTAGTGTACATAGTTTATTATTTTTTTCATTTTCTCTCTTAGTTAGTCTCCCATGATTTATTTTATTTATTTAGGTTAGTTTTCATATTTTATAAAATACTTGTTTGTATATATGCTTGATTTAGAGTAGGTTTCTTGTTTTCTTCTTTTATTATTTTGTTTTTGTTCTAATTTAGAATTTTGCCATGTTAGTTGTTCTTAACATCCCTTTGCAAGAGATAATATCTATCCTAAAATCAAAAACACTTAGCAAAATAGATTGGCCCTTGTGAATTCCCCTTTGCTTGTATTAGTGGATAGGAACCTCAAGTGGTTGATGTATTATTAAGATTGTTGTTTGAGCCTTTGAATTAAGAAAGTGAAGAGTCATACTTGAACAATGGCATAGGTTGATTTAGTTTTATTTTCCACATTTTCTAAATTTTGGAGGCCTTTGATTATAAATATAACATGTGGATTTTAAAATAGTTTATTTTTTTGTCTAAAGACATCAACTGCACATAATTAAATATCTAAAGTAAAGAAGAAACACTGAGTTAATGTGGGCTTGTATTGGTAATATAAATTTTTTGTGTCTATCATTTTAACTATGGATTAGTACCCAACACTCAATGGATAGAACTAAGAAATATTTTCATGATAAAATTTTAAATGAACCAAAATATTTTTAAAAAATACAAAATCTAAAGTCTTCCTCAAAAGGTTGATTCAAGAAATCTCCACCATAGGATTTCTATGCTAGATGGAAGAAGAGAAAGGCCTTTATTGGTATGATAGGTATTTATACTAGGGCTATATATGCCTAGAAGGAAGTATAGGAATGCCCATGTCATTTCCCTCAAGATAAACTACCAAATATTTTCCCTCATAGAAGTTTTGGTTGCCTAAGTAGGTTTAAATTATTTTATGTGAATTCAAGAGCTATAAAATAATTGCCACTTTCAAACATTGATGGTATATAATAAAATTAGAAATTAGAGGAAAATATATTGAAAAAGACTTCAATCCTTCATATTTATGATTTTGTTTGAACATAATTATTTATAGTTTATACTTGTGTTCATCTGTGAAGATTTGCAATCTAACTTTTGAAGTGATTTAACCATGTTTTATAGCTTCCAAATGATTTTAAAACATTCTACCTACGGAAGTTTCCATTTATTGGGTCCAACATGCCCCATCCTCAATTATTCATATGGGGACCATCTTGTTTATAGTGTGGTCTCTAGATTGTAGGTTCTTAGATGTGAAGTTATACCTTCTAAATGTTTCATTGATATTAACCAAGTTTATTGATTAAATCATCATTATTGCACTTAGTCTAAAATTCCCATATACATCTCCGTTGGTTTAAAATATTTGAATTTTCCTAGATCTATTAATTCTTTGTCTGAATCCTATTTTGAAAATACATCAATTTCCCTTCTTTTAGGCCATTTCACCTTAGACCTATTTTATTTATCTAACTTTTTAGATTTTTATGGCTTATTTTACTTAGAAATCTAATCCATTTCTGATTCATTTTTAAAATTAATGGCTAAGTGTTCATATCATTTCATTTTTAGACTTAGTCAATTTTGTAAAGATGGATAAAATTTTCTTTTAATTCAGTGAAGTTCAACATTAAATTCATTTTAAATGGATTTTCCTTCATTAACTTTTAAAATGGGTTAGCTATTTATTTTCAAATGACTTGTCCATTTGAGTTTAACTAAAAAATGTTGAATGGAATTTCTTTATATTTATAGCAATTACTAAAGCCAACCCTGGTGACACATGGTATTCTTTCATGGCTCCTCTTAATTCAAACCCATTTAAGGGGCTTTAGACCCTTATTACATTTTTGAGTTATACCCAAATCCATGTGTCACTTTTTATTCATGATAGCATTAAAGCTCTGTGTGGGTGGATCATTGAGATATTGCCAAGTGTTAAGATCTTAGTGACCCTCTAATCCTAGATGATTCTATACAAGATAAGATCTATGGGTAAATGGGTTAGTGGGATGTTGCCACATGGAATCATCTTTGTGATCTATTATCTCATAAGTTTTTATATAAATTAGTGATGTTAATATAGCTTTGATAAAGTGGGTTAGTGAGATGATACCATGTGGAATCAACCCAATGATCCACTCTCCAAGATCCATCCATATAGGTCAATAAGCTCTGGGCAAGTAGGTTAATGGGATTTCACTACATGGCATAATCATAATGATCTATTTAATTAGAGTAGTCTATGTGGCCTAGTAGAGTATTAAAGTGTCGGGTGAGTGAAATGATGCTACATGTCAAGATCTTGCCTCATTATGGTGAGTCACAGTCAACATATGTTAAGCTATGATAGAGAAAAGGAAAAAGATATAGGAAAGTAATAAGTTATTGCATGGTATAAATGAGCTGTAGGAACATGCCTAGTCATCAAGGAGGCCTAAGAATTTAAATTGATGTCATGTCTAGTCATAAAGGATTTTAAAACTAAATTCAACTATACATCCAATTTAATGGCATATGATCAAGTTGCAGAGGTCTAGATAAAGATAAAGGACTAGAAGATAAAATATTTGCCTTAAAGAGGCAAGGTTCAATAGTAGAAATGGGAAAGTATTTGAATATGTCATGAAATAATGAATCTCAATTATATTTTAAAATCGTCATTGAATATTTTTAACTACCCTATTAGAGGGTTGAGCTAGAAGATGAGGCCATGAGATTCGCAAATTATCTATACAAATAAGTTGCATTTTCATTGTTAAGGGTCAAGACTTTTGGAGATGAAACACTATTGGGATTATGCTAGGATTACACCTACCCTTCCTTAGTGTTTTCACCTTGAATGTGCATCCAATGTTGACACTTTAGACATCAAACTACTATTAGAATAGGTTTGGATTGCACCAACCTTTCCCCATGCTTTTGGCCTTAGTTTCTTACCATGAGATATTGATTATAAAAGAATGATTTTAGGATGTTCAATACACATTTTATTTTATTTCATTTATTTAATTCCTCTAGTCTTATTATTTAAATTGTTATTGATGTTAGGACTGATAATATGCTTGATTATAGACATGAATGTGGAAATTATATTGGGCTTACACTAGTCAATTTCCTTATAGGATTTTTTATTTACTTTATAAAATTCTATATTTTATGTTCTTTCATCTATAAAATTTTTCAAAAGGATTTGTGTGATATTTGTTACAAGTCTTTGTGTGTTTATATTAGTGAATAATTTTCCTATTAAACATTCATATTTGTTAATGGTCATCTCATTTAGGATGTGCATCATCTATTTTAATTGGTTTATTGGATTTTTTCATGCTTTACTTTAGTCTTATCTCATTCAA
This sequence comes from Torreya grandis, assembly GCA_037957365.1. Taxonomy (NCBI): domain Eukaryota; kingdom Viridiplantae; phylum Streptophyta; class Pinopsida; order Cupressales; family Taxaceae; genus Torreya; species Torreya grandis. Next base: position 933,632 of record JARHVA010004181.1, on the reverse strand, counting down.
TGTGTGCAATGGTTATAGATTTTTAGCTAGACTATCTTTGGAATGGGTTCAGTAGATTAATGGCCTTCAAAATTTCCCTAGAATCTTACCCACTAAGCTTCTCATATAAGTGTAATCTCTAGATGAGGCACATAGTGGTATAACTATGGTTAGGCATGATTTCAACACATTAACATCAAAAGTATCATTTAGATTAAATATACCCTCTCTTTTCTTCCCTACCATCTCTCTTTTTGGTGTTTCTTTAAAGATATTATGCCTTAGTTTATATATTTACAAGAATTTAGGTGAATAAGATCTTATTGATTCATAAATTGAATCAACTAGCCAATAAATATTTAGACAACTAATTATCAAGTAAGTAAATAAATAGTGAATGCTCAAATCAATTTAGCCTTTAATGGTATCAGTTGATACTCATAGAGTAAACATTTGGTTAAATTTATCAGTCCTTAGATTCAACTAACATCAATCCTAAAGTTAACAAGGGGATACATTTATCCCATGCATTGTCCCCTAATTTTCTCCCGGGAACACTCAACCTCATGAGTGTTTTTGGGCATAGGATCTTGGGGTGAACAACATGCATGATTCTACTATGTTTAAAAAATTCAAATCTTTTGATGACTTATGCCCCATTATTTGAAATCATGAAATGAAACTCATCTCATTGAGCAAACATAAGTATGTAGAAAACACACCAAATGCATTTACATCTAATACCAAGTTTATTATAAATCCAAGTTACAAGGTAAAACCTCATGGACCTAAAAAGGAAATAATACCAAAGTTAATGCAGCATCACAAAAACCTAATCGACTTGTCTTATCCAATGCACTAAGGAGATAATTTACATGCTTACTTGAGTCCCCTGCTTTATTAATCCTACAACTTATAGAGTGTCACCTCACATCTCTCCCTCAACCTATAGATATTTATGAGTATACATATACCTAAAGGATATGATGTAATTTTTTTTATGAATATAACCAAGGCCCTGAACATTCTACAAAAAAATGTTATACGTTGAAGCATAAGAGCCAAGACTGTATGGCTAAAATATTACATTTGATGATCCTCCAAAGGAATCAAGTTCACAATTTGGTCTCACTAGAAATAGAAAATATTTAATAATCTTTTACAAGACCATTCTAAGAAGTATCCAAAGGTATAAATGGCATATCATGCACATCCTCATCCATAAAATTATGGGAACCCAATGGATGGGATTATTGGTAATATTACATGGCATACACCTCCTATGGTTTAGAAACCCTCTATTACTATTGATGATAGTGCGATTATAGATGATGACTCATATCTTAATTTTCTATTCATTAGATCATTCCTTTATTAACATCTTATATGCAATGTTATGATTGATAATGGTGTACATGAGAATGTTTGTACCATGAAATTACTTACACATTTGGGTTATATTAATCATGATTTTGTAATGTCCCCTTTTGATACCAGAACAAAGCTCTGATACCACTGTAATATCCCCTGTTTCCCTTGAAATCTGAAATTGAATATTATTGAATTGCTTATCTTTATTCGTGAAAAATATCTTCAAATAGATAAAGTAAACCACAGTATAATCTCTTGTTTATTTGCTCAGATGATTACAATAGATGTCCTCTATCAAGTATACAAAATAATATTAAAAATATGGCCTTAATAGCCTGAGTATTCCACAAATTGGGAAATAAGCCTGGATCTGGTACGTCTCGGCCTACTGTGTCAAAAACATAGTTGTCGACATCAGTTATACTACCGTCATCAATCAACTGGGGTCATTAACCTGTCAATGTCAGTGAGAGGTTAGCCGATGTCGGTGTCCGAACTTTTTGCTATTGCGTACAGATTTGCAAGGAACTATACGGACTTCATACGGCCACCAATATAGCACAACCTGTTTGTTGGATCCCTGATCTCAAGATATATAGCTCTAATATAGATGATCTTTTATCTGTGTAATATCTGAATCAAAACCCTAAATCAAAAAAACATAATAAAATAAATCCCTGTAGATACCCGTGATAAATTTTGTGTGAAGTTACCTCTCAACCTGGTAATAGATCAGCTGATATCTCACAGCCTCTAAATCGCACACACTGAAGAGGGCACGTTCTTCAATGCAGATAGAATACTGGAACCATTGGCTCAGTCTTCTCAAGAAAATCCTTAGCAAAATTTGTCTTCAAAACAATAATCATAATTCAACCCTCTCCCATGAGAAACCCTTATACCCTCAAAAAGGTGTGCATGCCAAAATTAGATTTTCTTAAATTAGAATTAGAGTTCCTTAAATTAGAATTAGGGTTTTAAAATTAGACCAAATAATTAATAATTAATTAATATTTGATTAAAATTAGACCAAATAATTAATATTTGATTAAAATTAGACCAAATAATTAATATTGGATTAAATCAATCAAATATTAATATCTCCCTTAATCCATGTCCGAAAGAGCCTGAACGAAAGCCAATTAGAACAATTTTGTTACTCAAAGCCAAGCCCAGCTCCATCAAGACCCTCTACCCATCCCATCAGCCTATGAAGGTCACATAATAGGCTAATCATCCACTCAGAAAGATGTCAACTAAAAGGGGACATGACAGTCTGCCCCTCCTAAAATTGCTTGTCCTCAAGCAATCTCAACTCTAGATGCTGTAGAATATCTTCACTCTCCCATGTCGCATCCTCCACTGGAAAATCTCTCCACTTTACCAAATATTCCCTGATAGTCCTCCTATGCAACTATCTCTCTCTATACTCTAGTATAGACTCAGGTACTAAAATCAACTTTCCCTCATCATCTAAGGGAGGTAAAATTGTAGAAGGTATCACACGGTGTCCTAATGCCTTTTTGAGGTGTGATACATGAAAAACATTATATACCTTGCTCTCTGCCGAAAGCTCTAGCTCATAAGCCATCTCTCCAACATGCCTTAGGATCCTGAAAGGACTGTAATAATGTGGCTTCAGCTTCTCCGCTCCACTCTTCCTAAGAGTAGACTGATGATAAGGTTGTAGCATAAGATAGACCATGTCACCCACCTCAAAATATCTCTCTATCCTTCACTGATCTACATACTGCTTATGCTGATTCTACACCTTAGCAATATTCTCCTTGAGAGTCCTCATAGTATCCTAACTCTCCTATAATAAGTCTCCAGCACTCGGCACTCTACTGTCACTCAGTAGTAAATCTAGAAAACTCGACACCTCATACCCGTATAATGCCATAAAAGGAGACATCTGAATGGTCATGTGGAAAGTCATGTTATAGCAATACTCGCATAAATGAATCCACTTAACCCAAGATTTTTGTTGCCCTGCAATGTAGTTCCTGAGGTAGCCCTCCACCCATTTGTTCACTATCTCTGTCTATCCATCAGTCTGTGGGTGGTAATTGGTGCTCGGTGTAAGCTCGGTCCCACAGAGTCTGAACACCTCTTGCCAAAATTGACTCAAGAACTAACTATCCCTATCACTCACTATGCTCCGAGGTAACTCATGCAGTCAGAATACCTCTCAGAAGAAAACCTTTGCCACCTGTGTAGCTGTGTATGTGGTGGTAATCAAAAATAAGTGGGCATACTTCGTTAATCGATCCACAACTACATATATGCAATCTCATCCTTGGGTTTTAGGCAAGCCTATAATGAAATCCATCGACAAGCACTCCCACTTCTTGTCAAAAATTAGAAGTGGCTGCAACAATCCTGCTGGGTACATGTTCTCCTGCTTGTTCTACTGACAAACAGGGCACTCACATACATATTGAAGAACATCTGCCTTGAGTCCTTTCCATGTGAATCTCTCCCTAATCTGTCTATAGGTCTTGAAATACCTTAGATGTCCTACAGTAGGTACATCATGAAAAGCTCGCATGAGAATGTTCTTCACCACTGATCCTGGGATCAAATAAACCCTACTCTTGTAAATGATCAAGTCATTCACAAGAGTATATCTGGTGTCAACCGTTGATCCCTCAAAAATGTTGGATGCCCATGTATCCTTGGCATACTCTACCACAATCATATGTCTCCAATATTATGTAATGTGGACCATAGAACTCAAATACGGCCTACGTGAAAGAGCATCAGCCACTACATTCTGGGTGCCCTTAATGAAAGAGATGTCAAAGTCATATGCCTGTAATTTGCTCACCCACTTCTGCTGATGATCATTGAGGTCTCACTGCCCCAAGAAGTGTCTCAAATTGTTGTGGTATGTTTTGATGCAAAATGTGTTGCCCATGAGATATTGCCTAAATTTTTCCAAGGCATGCATAATAGCAAGCATCTCCTTATCATAAATGTTGTAAAGTCTCTCTGGCCCCCTGAGCTTATGGCTCTCATATACTATGGGGTGCTTTTCTTGCATAAGCACCACTCCAATGCCCTCACCAAAAGCATCGCACTGAAGCTCAAAAGGCTTCAAAAAATTAGGTAGTGCCAAAACTGGGCACGTTGTCATCAACTCCTTAAACCTTACAAAACACTCCTATGCTTTAGGTGTCCAAAAAAAATCACCCTTTTTCATCAAATCTATCATAGGGGCTACATGTCATGAATAAACATTCACAAACCTATGATAAAATCCACACAAACCTAGAAATCCCCATAGCTATGTAAGGTTTGCTGGAATAGGCCAGTCTATGATAGCACGGATCTTCTCAGGATCCATCCGCACTCCCCCTGCACTAATAATATGACCCAAGTATAACAATTTGGTCATCCCCAAATCACATTTGGACTCCTTGGTGTACAAGGAATCCCTCTCCAAAATGCTGAGTACAGTCTCCAGATGAGCCAAATGTTCCTGCCAAGTCCTACTGTATATAAGAATTTCATCAAAAAAACAAGTACAAACCTCCTCAACAGTGAACGGAAGACTCTATTCATTGTGGACTAAAATGTCGCTGGTGCATTAGTGAGCCCAAATGGCATCACCACAAACTCATAGTGTCCACAATGGCAATAGAAAGTTGTCTTCTCAATGTCTTGCTCACAAACCCTTATCTGATGATATCCTAACCTTAAGTCTATCTTCATGAAGTAGTGTGCACCATGGAGCTCATCAATATGAGGTATTGGATACCTATTCTTAATAGTTCTCTTATTCAGGACTCTGTAGTCAATGCACATGTGTAAGGTGCCATCCTTTTTCTTCACCAAAACAACTGAAGAAGCGAATGGTGATTTGTTAGGCTGAATGTGACCCATAGCCAGTAACTCCTTAATTGTTTTCTTGATCTCATCTTTTAACCACTTAGGATGCTGATAAGGAGTAATCATAACGGGCTTAGCACCCTCCTCAAGCTCAATAATGTGCTTAATGCCCCTGTCTGGAGGTCTCCCTGGTGGAATATCACTAAATACCTTATCATGATTGACTCTCAACTACTGAATGTCAGGATGATACTCAGTCTTCTATTGTCCCTCCTGTATTGGTGCCAATATGCACTCGGCAGCCCACTCTACCATATCGTGTCTCATGAGCCTCTCCATCTGATGAAAATAAATAGTTTTGATGTTGTCGTCCCGTATTGCCTTAAGAATGTGTGTCTTCCCATCAACATAAAAATGGATCTCCATGTCCTTAAGATGAAGAGTGACTACCTCAAGGGAATGAAGCCACTTCATGCCCAAAACCAAATCTATATCCCCCATGTTCACCACATAATAGGCAGCCTTGAACTCATAGTTGTTCAAGTGCAATGGGAGATCTCTAATCATTTGTTCACACCTAAGGGTGTAACCGTCAGCCACCTTAACTCTAATGCCCTCGAACTCTTCTGTGGTGAGTCCACGCTTCTCCACAAATCTAGTATCAATAAAATTATGTGTGGCTCTCATGTCAAGAAGGGTGATGACCCTCTGTCCTGCCAAAACTCCATGGAGTCTAAATGACCCCTCCTACTAGATGCTAGATAGGCGTGCCTCCTGAATCTATAGCTCTGACTCTACTTATACCTTAGGCTCTGAAGCCTCAGCCTCTGGCTCCTCAGAACTATCCTGATGTTTAAAATCTTCTGATTCCTCATCCTCATAATAAGCCCACATCACTCAATTTGCCTTGCCCTTAGGCCTTAAAGGACAATCGTGATTGGCATCATAAGGACCTTTACAGTAGAAACAAAGTTTCTTCCTGTGTAGATCATTAAGAGCCTCTCTATCCAAAGGTGGGGCTGCTAGGTTGGCCTTTGAATCATTCTTAACACTTGATTTATCTATGTTAAAACCTAATCTTTCTCTATTCGTGTTGAAGCCCTTACTGTCCCTTAATGAATAAGTACCTCTGGAGTTAAATCTACTTGATGGGGCTGCCATCTCCATACTACGCGCCTTCTTCATAGCTTCCTATAATGAAGGAGGATCAAAGCCTTTGATCCAACCCCTCAATGGTTCTGTCAATCCCTCCATGAAGAGCACTACAAGTCACCTCTCTGAAATGTCAGGAACCATAATTGATAACTTTTGGAAGTCACCAATGTAAGACTAAACTGCCACTCTGGCGTAACTATGCCAACTCTTGGAAATAGGATTCTGGATCCCTCCTATCAAAATGCTCCACCAGCCTATCCACAAACTCTTGATAAGATGTGATCTGATCATGATGGAGTGTCACCATCCCGTGGTGCCACCAATCATGAACTACTCCCTCAAGATGTAGTGTCACATATCTAATAGCATCTCCCTCAGCCATTAGACGTAATGTGAGAAATGTGTCTAGCTTACTAATCCAAGCCTATGTTGTGACCTTGCCATTACCATCAAACATCGCCAGTGTGAGCTTGCTCATAGCATGCTTCAGATCATTATTCTGGTGTCTAGGTCTCCAATCATGATGACCTCAGTTATGCTCTCTTCTCTGTGTGAGGAATCGGTCAAAATTAATCCTCTCTCTAACCTTAGGTGATAATAACTCCCACTCCTCATTCGATGTCATAAGTGTGTCAGCAAATAGGGGCTCTCCTACTGCCTCCTCTACTGGGGCCTCTGGTTCTTCTTGTACAAACGCAGGCCATGTAGGCCTATTAGCTATCCTAGAATGGGTCAGTTGTGGTCTTTGATTAACAGTAGCACTCCTATTATCTCCTTGCTCCCCATTCTATCGAACAGGTGTGTTCATCCTCTCTACCATAGTAGTGAGTCCTTGTAGTGCTTGATTCATCTGTTGCTAGTTTGTAGCCATAACACGAAAGAATTCTTAGGTGTCGTAATCATCATTATGCCTATGGCCCCTATGTGGGCTACCCTCATGCCTGTCACTCATGGTGATTGGCTGTTGTTTTAAAACCTGATCGCCTTCAAGCAAAGCTCTACAACGTGTGAAATACCTGTGTGGTCCCAACTCTTATGGCTGCATAAGATTGTCAAACCCTCAAGATGGCAGGATTTAGCTCTGATACCACTGTAATGTCCCCTTTTGATACCAAAACAAAGATCTGATAACACTGTAATATCCCTTGTTTCCCTTGAAATCTGAAACTGAATATTATTGAATTGCTTATCTTTATTCGTGAAAAATATCTTCAAATAGATAAAGTTAACCATAGTATAATCTCTTATTTATTCACTCAGATGATTACAATAGATGTCCTCTATTAAGTATACAAAATAATATTAAAAATATGGCCTTAATAGCCTGAGTATTCTACAAACTAGGAAATAATCTTGGATTTGGTACATCTCAGCTTGTTGTGTCAAAAACACAGTCACCAACGTCGATTATGCTACCATCATCGATCGACTGGGGTCGTTAACCTGCCGACATTGGTGAGAGGTTAGCTGATGTCCATCACTATAGGTCTCTGCTTGCCGATGTCAGTGTCTGAACTTTCCACTGTTGCGTATGGATTTGCATGAAACTATACAGACTTTGTACGGCTACCAATATAGCACAACCTATTTGCTGAATCCCTGATCTCAAGATATATAGCTCTAATACAGAAGATCTTTTATCTGTGTAATATCTGAATCAAAACCTTGAATCAAAAAAACCTAATAAAATAAATCCCTGTAGATACATGTGATAACTTTTGTGTGAAGTTACCTCTCAACCTGGCAATAGATCAGATGATATCTCGCAGCCTTTAAATCACACACTGAAGAGGGCACATTCTTCAATGTAGATAGAATACTGGAACCGTTGGCTTAGTCTTCTCAATAAAATCCTTAGCAAAATTTGTCTTCAAAACAATAATCATAATTTAACCCTCTCCCATGAGAAACCCTTATACCCTCAAAGAGGTGTGCTTGCCAAAATTAGATTTTCTTAAATTAGAATTAGAGTTCCTTAAATTAGAATTAGGGTTTTAAAATTAGACCAAATAATTAATAATTAATAATTAATTAATATTTGATTAAAATTAGACCAAATAATTAATAATTAATAATTAATTAATATTTGATTAAAATTAGACCAAATAATTAATATTGGATTAAATCAATCAAATATTAATATCTCCCTTAATCCATGTCTGAAAGAGCCTGAATGAAAGCCAACTGGAACATTTTTTCTACTCGAAGCCAAGCCCAGCTCCATCAAGACCCTCTATCCATCCCATCAACCTATAAGGGTCGCATAATAGGCTAATCATCCACTCGAAAAGATGTCAACTAGAAGGGGACATGACAGATTTACACCCTCTAACCAGATTAGTTAGAGAATTTTATGGGACTTCATAACATATTATTTGTGAGATTAACTTAACTTTATAGCTAGGTCTTACACACATGGTTACTACATTCTCAATTATACCTTACATAGGTGTATTTGATATGTTATTGGGATAACCTTGGATACAAACACTTCAAGTAGTACATTCTAAAGTATATGGGTGTGTAAAATACATGCATTCCAATCAGGTAATTATAGTTTATGGAGTTCCATATGAACATCCACTTGAACAAGAAAAAAATATACCAATGAATTTAGTAATGACACCCACTAAGGCTAATTCTCTATAAAAGGGTAAGCAACATGTAATCCCCTTTACTCAGTGGCCAATACTTGAGAAACCATTGCATTAGAAATCCATAGTGGGTTCCATGGAATCATTATCTACTACACACCATATTCATATATCTAGAGAACCTAAACATGTTCCTATTACTACTATTCCAAAGAAACCACATAAAACTCAATGATGGGTTACACAAAACCCCATCCCTTTTATTTTTTATTCAGTGCCAAAGAGTTCCATTATACATATGTAGAGCATCACAAATACTATAATGTCATATATTGCACCTATACATGCTCCTTAGAAGTACCATGAGTTTATTACACTAGGTTACCAATGGGGAGATACCTATGTACATCCATTATATGATTTCATAGGATAGTCCTTTCATATCAAATATTCCATACACACACACACACCCACCTAAAAAAGTCAAAAAATACTAGACTTTTTTTAGCATATATGTTCTATTAGCTCCTTGTCATCTATGTTTTTATTTCCATATTAGTGGATATCATATCATTTATTTATATATACACGTGTTTCATGCATGTTTTGAGTGTGATGAAAGCATACACAGATACATGATCCATACCTTTTCATATGTTGGGCCTTTCTTGTTCTCATGTCATGTGGACATTAGGGGCATCCACTTATTTTATCATGATAAATACATGTTATGTGTGTGAGTGTGTTATCATTTTCCATTATCATGTTTGATCTTATATACTTACATATTCCTTTATCCATGTTTATATATTTCATAATGTACTAGATGTGCTATGTACTTAACATTTTTTGCTAACACATATATCTAAGGAATAATATGATATGCGTATGTTATTTTCTTATTGTCCATACTTTTCCTTTTACACTTCCTTGAGTGTTTTCCTTGTTTTTTATTGTCATGTAATGTATTACTTGTTCAAGCATTTAAATATGCTCCATTGATTATAGCCCCCATCCATATGTTTGCCTACTGTGACATTTTCATATGCCATGGTTTATTGTATGTTGTATTTAAATTTTTCATTCCTCACTTTGTGGACATTTTACTAAGTCATATCCCTTCAATTTTGATTCATATGAATATGCCCTTTGTTTGAGGTCTCCTTTGACCATTATCTTTTGATTTTCTTTTGAGTTCTATTTTGTGTGTGTTTGATTTATTATTGAGTATGTATTATTACTATCTAGACATTTCCATGATCTATATCATGAATATCAAGCCTTGATGTGATCACATACTATGTACTTCAATGATATATCAACCTACGCATGGTCCTTCTATATGTTACATGATACATTCATAGTTTACATGGTTATACTATCCTCTTGAGGTAAGGTAACTTCCATTTATTACTTCCACTCACCTCAAAAGGGGGAATATTAGTGGGGTCATACCATAGATACATGGATTCCAAATTATTAAAAGATTAAAATTGTAATGGGGGAATGTTTTTGAAACTTGTTATCCGAACTTACACCAGTTCTTAGTTTCAAATATACAATGGGGGCATGTTGTGGAAACATGTTCTCCACACTTACACCAGTTATAATTCTCATATATATAGTGGGGGAATGTTTTATAAAAAATTTATCCATACTTAAAATAGTTATCAATTTCATATTATAGTGGGGTCATGTTATAGAAACATGTTCTCCACAATTACATAGTTTACAAACTGACCAAAGTTTCAAAGTTATATGATTTAGATAAATAGTTGTGGCATAATTATATACATTGGTACAATTTTTATACTTAGGTCTCATCATGAGACATACATTACGTGAATATGATATGAAAATGGAACCTAAATTTAAAAATAAATTTTCTTTCATATTTCAAAACACTTCTACAGACTTCAGCTCACCAGGTTTGATTATTACGGATTGTATTAAGTCAATGTATTGTAATAGTTGGTTCACTTTTTTGTATGGTTAAGGTGATTAAATCAATCAATCTTGCCAATTTTATATGTTTGAATTTATTACATCATCCAACCTCACCAAATTTATAATGTGAGTTGACTTAATTCACTCACACTCACCAGGTTATAAGTATGATTAGGATGCACAGTTGAGCTAATCTCAACTGTCAGGTGGAAACTCATATTTTATCCAAGGTTTCTAGAATGTGTCCCCCAATATATATATATATATATATATATATATATATATATATACACGCACACACACACACACACACACACACACACATATATATATATGAAACTTCTAGATTTATATTTATCTTAATCTCATTTTTAATGGTTCATAATGATACATATTTCATCTTTTCAAATAAAAATTCTAAAAGGTAAGGTAGTCACATCAATATATAGGTGTACTCCTAAACCTTAATCTCTTTCAATTTAAATTATTTCAATGATTTCAACTTCACATTACATTGTAACATGATCTTGGTTGTAGGTTAGTCACTATAAAAACACTCAAGTTAGACTCACGCAAAGTCAATGTGTGTTATACACACTTAGGTACACATTTATTTTCATTTAAACTAGAGATTTCATTACTATAACATGTTTCTATAACATAAGTGTCTACATTCTTAGTTTCAAATATACTTACTATATTAGGGGGTGGAATGTACATATCATGGATGTATTTTTGGCTTCCAGACCCTTTTTACTACTAAAAGGCTTGCATATACTATATCTTTGTGCCAAATTGTTTATCTCTTAGTCTTGACCTATATTATTTAGATGATTCAAACCTTATAACATGTTCATAATGTTATAAAAAGGTTTATCTTATATTTTTTCAAGTTTTGGACAGGTGCTTATTTTTCAACTATCCATACACTTGTGTCCCATTCAAATGCCTGCGTCGACATAAGTGTCATATCCTAATGTAAGTTTTTAATGCCCTAAAGTCATTAAATTTACAAATGAAATGTATATGTATACCTATAGTTCGCTTAAGTGATTTAATGTGAGATATTTATAAATTGGATTGATATATAATACAATATCAAACCTCATTCATTGGTCATCTAACATAGACCAAATAAATCACAAGGTAAAATACCAAAAACATTAAATTAAGCATTTAAGTGAGAAAAACTTCCCTATTTTCCCCTATTTACATATAAGCTAGAGGGACAACACATATACATGTCTAAAGTACTGAAGTAGCATCCCATGAGCCATTTATTCCAAGTTACAATCTAGGTCACTCTGTGTACTTACTTATCACGCATTGATTCCTTATACACACATAAGCCTACATGTAAAGGCTAAATACATGAGTCTAAGGACCTCTTAATAATGGTTATGTAGGTATAACCCACTAATAAAAGGGTATTTTGGGTAATCTCAACACCATGATACCACTAACCCATTTTTCACATATCCACTATGAAGATGAAGAACTAGGGTTTTACTATTTGATGAGTAATAGCCCATTATCTAGATCTAAGCACACCAGAGTGAAGGTGACATAGAACTCATAATATCTTAGGTGGTTACATCTAGACGTAGTAAGTATTCCATAATGGATACATACATCTAGGTTAGATAGAAGTGTTGATGTAACTATCCCAAGTTAACACCAAGTGTCTAAATCCAAAGAGGTATAATTTATAGAATCATATGACTAATCTAGAATCTAGATCTAGTTTATTTACTTCTTATTCTAGATCCATATATTTATTAACATCAAAATCAACTATATTATTTTCATTATCATTATAATGTATAGAATAAATGTACTTTATATTTTTACATATCTAGATATATAAATCCAAAAAAAAATTGTCTAAGTTTTTCTAATTAATTGGCATGCTATAGAGATATTTAATCATCCTTGTTCCCTATACTATCTCTACTCCTTTAACCCTAGATTCTTGGGTTAAACACTAATCTAGTTCTACAAGTTTATTCATGTGTTATAAATTAAACATATAAGCATTTTAATAACATTTATTAGACTCCATCGCCTACTATGTCTTCTATATCTATGCAACATATGCATCATCACATTGAATATAATGATGATTCTAGATATTTTATAATGCATGATCACTTCTATAATTAGGATATTGATATACATGTTATTACTCACCCAAAACATATGATATTTTCATATATAGATCCAATTCCTACATGTGATTATCCCCTTCATGGGATCATTTATTTTTATAAACATACTTAATTCTTTTTTAAATTAAAAAAATACAAAAAAATAAAAAAGCATGACCTATACATAACATTTTTTGCTAGTGTACATGACTGATTAATATTATTTATCATATACATGATGAATTTAATATTTATTTTATATGCACATAATTTTCATGATACACATGACTGGGATGAAAGATATACGTTACATATAATACATGTATATATAGATACAAGATGTTCCTTACATCTAAGGGTTACCTTTTTACATTAGGGGCATGCCCACTTTGGGGGCATCTTACAGACTTATCAAGTTATGTACTTATATAAATAAATATTTATCATAGTATAAAATACATGAATTTTTTTGGTATTCTTTTTAGAATGTTATTTCAATGGACAGTGTACTTTGAAATTCTAAGCGGTGACAATAATTGATAATACAAGATAGTATTGATGGTTTTATGTATGTTTGATTCCTTTAATTATTGTATTTTATGTTATATTATGCTATATAAATGTATTGATTATGTGTTTTCATTTCATGCATCAATTGTGTCAAGGATACTTTAGTCTGTGTCATGGCCATGTTGTTTATGTCAAGTTAGAGTCATGTCAAAGTTAAGTTCTATCTTAGATTCTTGTTTGATTCATGAACATGATATTGTATACGTATGTGTGTACATATATATGAATAATATTGAGATTTTTCATGATTTATATCACACATTATGATATCTTTTATGATTCCAAGATTTTTATCATACATTTACTATGTTTTTTATTGTTGTAGGCCTAATATATATATATATATATATATATATATATATATATATCTACTTAACATGGCACTTGTATGCCAATTGCTTGGATTACATGTCTCATAGTTTATTTAAAGATAAAATATTTATATTATGACATATATAATCATGAGTTTATAATTACTTTACTTGATTAAATTATTATATATAACACATGATGCACATAATCTTTTATTTTGAGATGGGTGATTTGTGAGATTTATCCATCACTTCAAAAGAGGGGAATATAGTGGGATTGTCTTATATATTCAGGCCATGATATCTAGATGGTTCATGTTTTGTGTTAGATTACATAATTCATATTATGGAATAATCACCCATGGAATTCTCCAAATTATTTCAAATGATAGGTTGGTTCACATATTATTAGGTGCATTCGTTCCTTGAATTCTTGATTTAAATATTTAAATGATCTAAGTTAACTCATATTTTAAATTATATGTAAAAATTGATATCTACATGTTTCCTTGTATATTTTTCATAGATCAAGATGGATATTTGGGTAATAATAATTAATATCAATTGTGATTAATAAAAGTATCAAAATTATTTATTTTATCTTTTTAATCTAGCATTTTCAATACTAGAGTAAAAGGGATGCATTTTAGATACTTTAATTTGATATTAGACACTCAAAAAAATCAATTTTGACATATATGCACACATTCCCCTAGATATTTACCTATCTATAATCTAGGCCAACCAACTTTACTATCATTCATATTTAGGAATATCCTAGTCTTTGTCATAACACTTTATTATCCTAAGGTGATTATACCATATTCTATATCCCTAATTTTCCCTACTTGGATAGTGGGTAAATAGTTGAATACTTATGGTTTGACAAATGTTCCCACCTTTGCTGGTAGAGTCCAATATCCATTAACAAATAATTTTTATATTTAAACATCTCCCTTATGTTTGTCTAAGAACTTTTCATTTTTTCATTAAAGGGTAGGTGGGGAATATCAAAGATTCATCTATAAACATAATCTTAATGCCATACCTATTTATCACTTATCTTGTAAACTCCTAAAAATATTGAGAAATCAATTGGCACTCTCTTGAGACATTATCAAAAAATCATACACATGTGAAAATACCTTGAAGGAGTAGCCTTAGAAACAAGTCTAAATATAAACATAAGGTCAAATTTTCATGTATTCAAGTATAAAAACTAAATTATTGCATTACATTCAAGCATAATTAATATGTTTCACACACTTATATTGGATAACTATATGCAGTTTGAGGCCTCTTTAGAGTATTAGCATGTAGTCAACACAAAATAACTCCTGTAAAGTGGTTGAGGCTACCCAACCCATATTTATAACACATTTTTCTAATTCACTCTTGTGTTAAAATTAAAGCTAAGGTTTCAAGAAAAAGAAAGGAGAATTTCGGATCTAAGCATAGGATGGAGGATAATAAAACACACATAAATCATATTAAGACATATCCATGATGATCTGAGGTAAGATAGGTTGGCATAGTCAACTTGTAAATTGTATATAGATATAGAATGGTATCAATGTTTAGAGGGGTTTGTGCTCCAAAGACAACCTCATAGCATGTTTTGAGGTCTTATTTCCTGATCTAAATAGTTATAAAGCTATTAAAACATCATTTTAATGACTATGACATATGCAATGAATAGCTTAAAATATAAAATCAGCTAAGTGCCTCTCTTCCCTCTTTGTTGGGTCAATTATAAAAATAATAAGTTCAACATCAATCTCTAATTTATATTCATATTTGTATGGTAGAATCCTCATTTTACACAATTTTAATTTCAATAGTTTTATGTTATTTATAACACTTAAATATAAAAAAATAAACAAATAGCAATGTTTGCTCCATTTGTGCTTCATGTTGATTGTTATTAAAAAAAATTATCATTGATGTGTTTGTTATGAGTTCATTGATTTTTGATTTGTCATGAAATGTGTCAGTTTTGTCAAAGAAACCTATAGCCCATGTCATCGTCATTTCATATCCATGTTGGGTTTTATTCAAGTCAGATTTGTGTCATGGTTTGAGTGTTTGTTTATTTCATGTTAATGATATTATGATGTGTGATTACATGTATGACTATTTTTAAGTTTGATGTTATGACATATATCACACACAATTATATTTTGTGTGATGAATTCTTTTATATCATGCATCTATTATATTTTTATTACTACATGCCTAATTTATATGTCTACTTGACACAACACTTATATACGTATTGCCTTGGATTAATTATTTTGTATATGCTTTAATGACCAAATATCTATATGATGATATATATTATCATTTTTTAATACATAATTTACATTATCGCATTTTTATAAATAGCACATAGTGTACATAAATTTTTATTTTGAGATGAGCAATTTGTATGATTTATCCTTCTTATTAAAAGGGGGGAATATAATGGTCTTATTTTAGATATTTAAGTCATGATAGATAGTTCATACTTTGGATCAGATTATGTGATTCATATAGGATAGATTGAGGCATATGTGTGGCAATATACATGATCATGTGTAACTTTTGGGATAGCTTATAAAATTATAAAATACATTGTATGAGAAGATTCAAAATATTATATCTGATTAAACAAATTAATAGACATTATATGTTATTATGGTAGATATATTATGACATTCTATATCAATAAGGTACAAATAAATTACATTTTGGGCATGGATGTTGTTTATGTAAACACTTATATTTTATATATTGTGAAATGATGGTATTATGTAATAATTTTGGATATAAAATCCATATAAAATAGTTTATTTAGATTTTTTATTTACATGAAAGCCTATTTCAACATTCCACAAAAGATTTGTGATGATATTTAGATCAATTTGGTTAAGATTTCTATGGTGCTTAATTTATTTCAATTATCTTTCTCTAATAGTGGTTAAGGAATTAACACTCTTCAACACATGGTTTGAATTATTGTATCTCTTTGAGGAATCATCACTCTATGTCATTCTTCAAATGAGTTCAAAAATTAGAAGATTAGTTTGCATACCCTCAAATGTATTCATTCCTTAGCATCTCAATTTCAAATAATTCAATGAATAAATTATTGTATATTTTTTATCATGAGTTATCATTTATCTATACATGTTTATTTGATTATTTTACATGGATAAAGTGGGACATTTGAGGCATACTTGTCAACACTAAGTGGAATTAATCATATGCATAAAATTTATTCTTTAATCCTTTTAATCTAGCATTTTAAATTCTAGACTAGAAACTAGAGAAAATGTAGACACCTAAAGTTTTTCTATAATATATTTGTAAATATAATATTTGGAAAACTTTTACATACTTATAATTTTCATACACATTTGACTATTGTGCACACTTTTCCCTATCTATCTACTTACATATTATCTTGGCTAACCCAATTTACTAGATACACCTATTAAATATAACCATAGTTTGTGTAAGAACACTCTATAATCCTAAATATATTGTCTCAATATTCTACACCATTTATTTTCACTCCTAGTATAGTATCAACAATAGTTAGATAGTTTTGGAGTTGTTATAGGTGTTTGTCTTACCAATAATGACTAGGAACACTCAATGGATACTTTTAGGTTAGCCTAGACACATTTCATGTGTCAATCATAGTTGATAATATTAAAGAGTCATTTATAAATACAAATAAATCCTAAAGTATACCTATCTTGAAAATTCCTAACAATATTAAAGAATCTATTAGCAGTTTCTTGAGACACTATCACAAAAGCAAACACATTTGAATATCCCTCAAAGCATCATCCCTAGAGAAAATTATAATTATAAATTTAGGTCAAGTTTTCATGGTTTTGAGTGTAAAAATCCAAACATTACATTTGATTATATAATGATCATAATGGTACGCACACATACACACCTAGCTGAGAAGAAAACATGTTATTTTAGATTTATTTGGAGTATTAGAATGTAAGAAACACTTGGCCACTTAGTATGGAGTGGCTGGGGATATCCAAAAAGAACTTTCAAACCTATTTTTAATATGTCATATGTTGTTAAAAAATTTGATTAGGGATTCAAAGTAAGGATAAGAATAACATGGACTAACATAAAAATTTGAGGGTGAGCATGTGTGTGTTTACACACACACACACGCGCACGCACGCACACAGAAACATATATAGAGAGGCATAGGCACAGTGGTGTGAGCTACCACAGACTTGTACAATCAGCTAAGATAATACTAATAGGCCTTGGACAATACTCTTCATTATAGGGGTTTGACCTTCATCAAGAGCATACACGTAGGGTTTGATCTCATTTTGTATATCCAACCAATTGTGCAGTAGATATAGTCATTTCATAGGATGAGATAAATACAATGAGCAATAAATATTACAAATTAGTTAAGTACATCTCTTCTCTATTATTTTATGAAGTTTAAATATAGTAAGTAAAATATCAATATATCTTTTTAAATTTAGATTTATATGATTATTTTCTTATTTTAAAGAATTTAAATATTTATATTTTAATTTTATTTATGTCAAATTAATCATGAAATATATAAATAAACTAGAAATACACATCAAGCTACATTTTTATTGGCTAAAATGTTGATTGATGATTTTCTACTTGATATCTTTATGTATAAAATACTAGTCGACACATATGACCAAGTTGAAAAGTTTCATGATATTATACAAACATTTGAACCTTTGAAAATGGTAGGTCAAGTCACTATTAATTATCTATTTTACTTTGGAAATTTTTTATCCCAATAATAATATTAAAAAATAAGTTTATATTATTTTAGAACTACTAATCCCTTGAGATATACAAATTTTCTTACTATGGAATCACTGATAAAGATAACTAACCATGCCATGGATGTTGTTTAGTTTACTTAGTTCTAAAAATTTAGAAATGACCTAAGCTCAATTGGTTTCGAAAGCTACCTAATATTGATGATGAAAAAGAGTGGTAGGTTAACCATCATGTTATTATCCCAAGATTTTACCATAAGGAATGATATTTTGGCTCAATCATAAATATCTTATCCACTTTTATTTGATCTTTATTTGCATAAAACATAAAAATAATTAAAATGAGTGAATCTAGAACAAGTAATATGATTTGGTGTATTTTATGGAAACTAGTTCATTATCATGGAAATTTCAATTTTGAAAAAATAAAGGATAGTGAATAGTATGTTAGAATTGAAAATATTTATGAAATAAAAATATAATTTATAACTTAATATGGATATAAAATTTAAGGTTTATAAAAATAAACAAGGTTTTTTTTTTGGTGTCCCTTGGTTATAATACCATGCATGATTAACTTTCTACTAAAGGTATATGAAATTAGAGTTGTAATAATTCAAAATAAGTGAAATATATTACTTTTTAACTTCAATTTTTAAAAATAAGATCCAAGGCCTATAGATTAATATGTGTCATTTGTATTTATATAAGCTATAATGATAGAAACATTTTACAAATTTATTATGCTTTGAGCATAGATGGTTTTATAGAGAGAGATGGATGCTTTTGAAGTGTCTTAAAATTAAAATAAAGAGAAAACAATGTGTGAATGGAAAATGGAAAGGTGTCAACATGAAGGTAGGCGTAGTCTTCACATGTGACACTTTGTATTCTATGTTCCAAATTTTATGTTACTTTTATTTGAATATGATAAAAAAAAATTAATCTATTAATGAATATAATGATTATTATATATAACATTATAATTGTAATTATACTATTAAAATTTGATGTAAATATTAAACAAATAATGAGAGGAAATTTTATTTCTAACCTTATAATTAAAGTTCTCATAGAAAAATAGTAAAACATATATGAAATATTATAATGGAATGAAATTCTTAGCTCAATTACCATATGCCCTTTTATATGTAAAATTATTGAATATAGGAGGTTGTCCTTCCAAAAAAATTAAAAGAAAAAAGAATCAATTTCATAATTAATAAAGCCATATGTAGAATACTAAGAATGATAGTTAAACATGTAGTGGGCTAATTATATTTCATTACGTAAAATTTTATAAAGTATACTTTAATTAAAGAAGGGTTACTGAAGTTAAATTATATTATGGTATAAGCATAAGATCACAATTTGAATCATTTTTATAATAACATATTTTAAGGGATAAATTAATAAACTTCATTTATTATATTTCTTATTACACTAAGGTTTCTTTAAACACTTTCTATTGTGATGTATGAGTACAAATTTTACTAAGTAATGCTTGTTTGGATATTGATGGAATGAGAACTATATATTCAATGTATGATTTGAGCATGGTTTAATTATATATGCAGCTTATAATACATTGTTCAGACAATTATGATATTTTTAAAATCCATTCCTTATAAATACAATAACTCATAATAAAATAGATGGATTTATATTTTAATTTAAATTTTATTTTTAATATATTATAAATATTCTATATTTAAACATTGTGAAATAAATATATATCTTATATATACCATAATAGAGTTATATGTAATAGTGTGTATATAATTTATATTCAAAGTGGGAAAGAAAATTATTGTTATTTATGGAAGAAGTTTATTAAAGTGAGTGTTCTAAATTGAAATAGTGTATTGAGCTCTATATGTTAATTAGAGAATGGAACATTAATTTATAATTAGATATAATTTAAATTATAAATAAAGTGTGTGTTTTATTTTCAAATTGGATTGTGTGATTCAAATTATATATAAAGTGTTTGATTTAAATAATTAATTGGAGAATATGTTATATATTTTTATTCAATCATATGTTTTATTTTATAAATAGAGTTTGGTAGGCTTGATGTGTTAATTTTTCATATTATAATGTGATTATGAATTTTTAGAATATATTAGTTATGTGATAATAATATATAAAATATATTAGAAATGTGTTTAGGTTAAGGTAATTCTACTTTTGAATGGTATGGGTTCCTACACTGGTCACATCAAGAAGTTCGGGTCTTCCCAAAAAGAATAAACATACACAACATCAAAACTTAAAAAGAGAAAAGAGGAGAAGTTAGATATAGCTAGAGAACAAAAAAGGACCAAATCAATTCTTACAGTCAAAAGAACTAGAAAAAAAACCCAAACAAATAAGAACCAAGGCTGACTACAATATCAATTACAAATAATCTAAATCTAGAATTAATTGTAAAAATTATGATCTTTGATTTTTTCAAAAAAATCCTTTAAAATATGGTTTAGAATTTCATCATCAAAGTCCCAAAATTTTTTAGGGGAGTGATTCTATATACTGTATTGTTATACCATGCTTTGAGTGTGTATGCACCAAGGATAAGGTATCACAAAAAATAAGATTAAAATTGTAAGATACAGTATTCCCACTATCATTATTATTCAATGCTTAGAATAAATGAATTGTGTCTACCTTTAATGAGGGGGCTATTATTGTAATATGCATTCCAACTAAATCTAATATAAATAATCCAATTGTATATATATATATATATATATATATATATATATATATATATATATATATATATATATATATATAATTAGTTATGGTATTTACATAGAATTTTGGGTATTTATTTTGTTTAGGTTGTAATTTGTAAATAATTATTTAAATTTAAATTTGGAATGGGATATTTAATATTATTATCATTTTTTCTAAAAATTTAAATTTGAATACGATAAGATATATGAGATATTGGGGGCATTTTTGATAAACATCGGAAGCATTGAGGATACTTTAAATAGTCCTTAAGATTATTCATGATGCTTCTCATAAATGACAGAATTGCTATAATTACGTTCATTTGATCCTCATTTCTTGTTTCCTTATTCCAAACTTCACAATGTCATATGTAACTTGCAAAACAAACTTTTTTCTCTTTGTTTTAGAATGGCCTTGATATCTAAAAACTTAAGAGAAAACAACGTGAACTTAGTAGCTTGTGTTGAGAGTTAGTAAGATTCTACAACTTCACCTAGTTATCAAGTCCTAATGATGGAAACTATTGTATCAAAATGTCTAAAAGTAGTAAATTACATCAATGAAAATAACTTTAGAAATATATAAACCTTATTTTGTGTGCCAAAAGTACTCCATGGGATAATGATAAATGCTCCAATAATTATTTGAGCTTTCTAGAATGCCTTTGAATGCTCAATAGAATATTGTGAATAATGAACTACAATGTTTATGTATTTTTTAGACAAATTGAACTCAATTTAGATCAAATCTGAAGCACAAAATGATAACCAATTTTAAATATTAAAAACAATCATGAACATCATTATGCTCTGGGCAAGAATTACTCGAGTGACCAAATTTCTTAGATTGGAAACAAATTTTTTTATATCAATCAAAAAAATTCTCTGATTTTAGGAACCTAAAGAGACCCTGAGCCGAATTAATATAGGAAATGACCGATCAATAATAATAAGCATGTAAAGTCTTACCGAAGTCATTAACAATGTATTAATAATATAGAAGACATTGTTTTTATGTTAAAAATTATAGAATTTGAACATTTGACATTCTATTTAAATTTTATTATTAAAGATTAGAGCCTATGATAATTTTATATGTATTTTTAAATGGTTTATTAAATACTATATCATTTGTCTCATTTGAATAAATGACTTCCTATAAGTTAGAAGCACGTGGCTTAATAAAGATAGCGGAATTGAGTAGTTAGAGAAAGTGACATGCAAGGGGGAAATTGACATGTTAAGGCTATAAATAATTAGCTTAGAATTTCAAACCTTATTGACATTTTTACTTTAAATTAGTTATTAAGTGGATTAGTACACGTAGAGGGAGATTAAAATAGTATGTAATTTTTTTTAAATGGGAAGCAATATCTAAATAGAAATGGGTAATTGGAAAAAGAGTTCAAATATCAATTAAGGGTAAACTATGTTTATAAAAGAGGGGATAAATGTTCATAGGTTTTTTTATTCAACTAATAAATGTAATTGTGAAATTTATTTTCAATTAAATATTAATAAATAAAATTATATTTTTAGAATAATTATTATTTTGTATATTTTATGAGAAAAAGAAGAAATTAATTTTTGGGTATTTAGTGGTTTTTAATGGTGAAGATAATTCTAATGATTATTAAGGAAAAAATCAAAAGATTTATCATAATATAAGTTCTAGAAAGAAGAAGTTATTGAGTCTCTTTTATTTTTTAAATTATAACCAACACAAAAAATTAAATATAACAAGAGTAAGAATATGATTATATTTAGTAGATATGCATGCACATAAAATACCATGAGAATGGATTTATATTATTACTATATATCATGTGGATGAATAATTCGATTATATATCATTTAAATTAAGTTGATAAACATTGTTTCATACCATGTATGTTGAAATAATCATGTGAAAATGTGATATTCAAACATAATTATGAAATGTTATGTTTGTAAAAATAGAAAACCATGATGTAAATTAGTCATGGATTTGATTTGAGTAAATGATGGACATGAATGGAAAATTATGTTCCTTTGAATTCATGATTTATATAAGATTAGTGTAGAATAAAGTTATTGGTACACTTCCTAACCATGATAGTATAAGTGGAGATAAGGCATGTTCAATAGATTTAGATGTATTTTATTTATAAATTATTACAATACTTTTTTGGTATTTTAAGTTTTATTTTATAAATGAATAACATTTTTTTTTATTTGATAGGTTAAGTATCGGGTTGAAGGGGCCTATTCCCTTTACATAAAAAATTTGGAAGATAGTCATGATAAAGTAATAGGATAAAAAAGGAACAAAAGATGAACCTAACAGCTAAAACCCCCTGCCACCAAACTTACACAAAGTTTTAGCCAAAAACCTAAGACCAAACAAAAAGAGATAGAACAAACCCGACTAGTCTGATTCAGAATAAAAGACCAATTTCTTGGTCTCGATACATTCACCTTTGTTGTTCCTCCCTTTGGTATGGCTTCTAATGAACTGGTCCTTATCTTCATCATGTCTTTTGTGCTTGAGACCGGTAGACTAAATCTCCACTTTTTCCTCCTCAAGATCTCGATTGACCTCCTCCTCTCCACCACTTTGAGTTGATTTGTTACCCTGGGGAGTGAGTACCGAATGATCCTTGCCCAATTTTATGGCTATCGACTCATGACTCAATATCCCTTTTAACTTCTTAAATTCATCCATGCTTTCATTGCTCAAAAAAATTTGGATAGAAATCTTTGTGCATTTATGATATCCACCTTGTCATTAGATTCGAGGACCCCTCTGCCTCTACTAGCTAATAGAGGGACATAGACAGGAATACCCATATCTGATTTAGGCTTCTCTTATGCCTACTCAATAGAATCCCCAATATTTTGTTCCTCTTTTTCTTTATCAAAGTCCAACTTTATGGAGTAATCCTCCCCTCTTCAATATCTTCCTTCTCACTGGGGATATCTATTACCTTAGTGATGATTTTGGACCACTATGGTTCCCCTCTCTTAATCAGTAGTAAAATCCAACCTTGATGAATTAAGTTTTTCGAAGGGTTCTTCTTAAAGTTTAGCATCGAAGCTTTCAAAGACTGTAGCAAAAAAAATAGAATGTTGGTAATGTGGACTTTGAAAAGATTGAGGAGGAAGTGATGGGAAAAAATCATAGTATATTTTCCCTCTAAATTCATATACCTCATGATTTGGAGGTAGACTTCAGGCCATTTCCTCAATAGTTTTATCCTCATGAAACCCTTCTGGGATAAAATTTTGGGTTTCTTCTTTTCCTTTCTAAAGAAAATGTCGAGAATCTCCTCCTTTCTCTTCTTATCCTTGAAATCATTGATGTCAGAATAGTCCATCCTGATAGTCTCTCTAATGAGCTCCTTTGTGATCAAGATTCTCAAGCCATGCATTCAGACTTCATAATCTTTCCAATCGTGAGTAAAATCCCTAAAAATCCCTATATCATGCCAAATATCCATTCTATGAAGGGTTTTAAGCTACCTTTGACCATTTTATGCTAAACATATTGATTTTCCTTGACATCAGAGCATGAAATTGGTTCGAACCGATCTCAATCACTACTTATTTTCTAAATTTGTAGACTTCTTCTACAAGCTTCATTGTTCAAGCTCTTATAGAAGGGGGTGGGCAGATTATAGAAAAAAGAGTCAAATAAGAAAATATGATGCAAGCTCAAAATGACCCAAACATGTAAGGCCATAGGAATAATTACCTTACACGTATTAATATTTAAGCTCTTGATCTGGATTTGTGTCAATAATAAATAAACCATCATGATAATACCGGATGTGTCCTTTTTTTGATTTAATAATTAGGATGATGTCATTAGGAAAATCACTCTCATGTTAACTAATGAAATCACTTCTTTGGACCCCAAGGTTGGCCATGCAATCGATGCACTTATTGCCCTCCCTATACACATGCACTATGGAAACCCCTTTGAAAAAGGCCAACAAGTTTTTTGCATCATCAATGATTCTAGAAATATTCTAAGAAGTGTGGGAAAGACATTTTAGATAATTAGTAATGTTCATTGGTCACCCTTAATTTGGAGGAATTTCATGTTGAGGTTGACCACCAATTTGATTCCCTAAAGTACCACTTTAGATTTTGAGACATGATTTGTTTTGATCCCCAACGGTCCCGCATAGGCCACTCTAATATTATCAAAAGAATCCTTGATAACTCCTCTCGCTCCCATTTGGCCTAGGTTCCCTTTCATAGCCCCATCCAAATTCAGTTTAAACCAAGAGGGAAGAGGATACAACCATTTGATTTTTGACCTATCATCCCCCTTCACTTGGGATTTGCCAAGTATGACAAGGTTGAGGTGGTTTAGAATTTAGGAGAAGTTTGGAGAACTAGGTTAGTCAAAAGAGGAAGCAAAGGATGACCAATTTTCATGGACAAAGGCCAAGATCCTCTTGGAGGTGGAAGAAGTATTGGGCCTATAGTTCTCAAAAATACAAGAGTTTTTAATTTTCTAAATACCCCCAATAACATTTAATGTTTATAATCCCTTTAGACTTATTATTATGATTAATGATATTCATTATTTAAATCAAGTGGAGTTAGGTTAATTTTTCCTCATGAGCTCCTAATAATAACAAGGATATGAAACTTAAATATTTTTTCCATGACCCATTATGTTTTTTTTATATTAATATTCCCCAAATAAGGGGAAAAAAGAAGTCATTTTGATAACTTGTTATTAATTTGAAAAAAAAAAAATTGCTTAACTTGTGGAAGGTATAGAGTCTATGAAAAATTGTTACATGGCATATAAGAAACTATACGAAATATTTAAGATAGGTTAGTATATAAATGAGTTTATGTGGATTTTCAAGGGGGAAATAGATAAATTATGAAAGATAATAAATCATCTAAAATTTTTTTCAAATAATATTTGATGGTTCATTATTCGAGTAGTATGAATAATTATTTGTTGAGATTGATCCTGTTGATTTGACATGTAAAATTTTGTTATACAATAAGGAGAATAGTTGTTTCTAAAACAATTTTCCTAGTGTACATGTTGAAAATTGATTATGTACTAATGAGATGAATCATTTACATGAAAAATTCCAACATTTATTTAGCATTAAAATTATTTTCAAAATATAATTTATTGAAACTTTACAGTTCTATTTTATTAAAAGTATTCTCTCTTAAAATTAGGTCTTTTTAGAATTCTCAAACTTATCCATACAAATATTTATTTTGCCATACTTGATAAATCAGTCACCCCTAAATCTATCCTATACAAAGAAATAACATTAAATGGATTATATGGTTTTTATTTTTATTATTTTATAGATACCATGGTTGGTAGCTCCTATGCCCTAAAATAAAAAGAAGAGATTAAAATAAATTTAAAGAATGTGAACTATCAAACATAGGGTAAAAATCCCAAGGCAAGCATGGTCATAGTGTCAAATAGGATGCATCATGACAAACAAACTATGAATTAGACCACAACAAACTATCCAACACAACTAAGTATTTCCCTTGTCCTCTTTATGGTGAGATCAAATTATCATGAGAGAAGATTAGGGATGAAGCGCCCTCTTTTATTAATTTTCACTACATCCCAATCTTATTCGTTACATGGATTCCAAGAATCTACACTAAAATGAATACCCATATCAACTATTGGACCTCTAGAAGCATTATTCACACAATCTAAATCTGCATTATTAATTCTAACTATCCCAATATTCTTAGTTATATGCTCCTTATAGGATAGAGATAGGGACAAAACTTGAGACAAACAAGATTTTAGATCTATCTCATGATTAATTTATATAACTTCTCTTAATGGTTTAATAGTAGTGTTGTCTAAAAAAATTGTAATAAGATCATCACTTACATCCTTTCACCATGAGGAATCCACTTTATGCTTATAACTATGACAATAAATGATGAAATGGAAAATTTTGAAGCATCTTCAACACTTGAATATGATCCCCTCATAATCAAGGGTTTGAATCTAGCACCAGTCTTTGACTCTTAGCTCAATGGTTACTGGAAGGTCTGAAGAGATCCAAACACATAAGAATCCAAACAAAGGTGGTTTAGGAAAAGTTAGAGGTAGAAGCATCTATGTCCAACATGTCACCCAAGATTCCACCAATGGATGATAGAAAATAATATTCTAAAAACTAAAGAATAAGATATGACAACTAAACATAGATGGTTTAATGGAGAGGTTTTCAACAAGAGGATTGAAATCAAGGAATCAAGGCTTCAAAAAAAGAGGTGTTGATCATAACTCAAATATTTAGCCTGAATGACCTTATTATAAATAACAATACTATCAAAGACCAAAATAAATAAACTCTGGAACAAGGGTATAGTTCCAAACTATCCTCCATTACCATTCACCATGAAT
Source organism: Torreya grandis (assembly GCA_037957365.1). Taxonomy (NCBI): domain Eukaryota; kingdom Viridiplantae; phylum Streptophyta; class Pinopsida; order Cupressales; family Taxaceae; genus Torreya; species Torreya grandis. The sequence goes on along the minus strand of JARHVA010004181.1, from coordinate 905,775 downwards.
TAGAAATCCACAGATGAAGAGCGGGGAGGCTTGGCCAAAATTTATCAAATTTTCACACCAAACCATAGTCGTAACCCATTCCTCATTTTGGATCACCTCCTTAAGAGCCTCCTCATTAAAATAAATAATTAGAGTGGAATTTGTAGCACCCAAATGCTTAACTATTGATTTAATTATCTTTTCCTCTTAATAAATCACTTTAATGAAGGATTTGCCCCTTATTACATTATTAACATCATAGTCCAAGCCTGTTGGACATGAAGCATCCCCAATAGGGGCAAAGAGGATATCTAAAACATTAGGATTAGTATTGAATTAATGTGCATGTGATGGTTTCCCTCCAGTGACCCCTGTGTTCATAAACACTAAAAAATATCCAATGAACATTCGCTGACAGATCAACAACCACCTTATTGATTGTCTCCCCAAATTATCCTTCAACTTGTGATAAAAAACCTAGCAGAAGTAGGGAGTATAATAGGAATCTCATTGATGTAGCTATTAATTTGTGGGAGTTTATACATTATTTGAATGAGCTTCATATATTTTGATTTTGACTTATCTTTTCATACTTGTTAGCTGTACTTTTATATTTTATATTCTTATGTGATTATGCATTCAATATTATTTTTTAATTAATTTATACTAAAAAAATATTTCTTTATACCATATCCTAACTCAAGAATTAAATATTAAATTTTAGTTTATAATAAAAAAATAATAATTGAAAATTCTAGTAATGTGTTGTTTATTTAAAAAACTTTTCCCTTTTTTAAAACAATATAAATTTAGAAAACCAAAAAAATTTGAAAACCAGTTCACGAAGTTTTAAAAACTAAAAAAAAAAACCAAAAAAACCTTAGTTATAGAAGATATATAGATAATATGCACACAAAAATAGTATAAAAATTTATATACACAGTAAAATTATAGCTAAAAAAGGCATGCAATTAAAAAAATATGTTATAACATTTATTTTTATTTTTATTTCATTAATAGAATTTTTAGTTCTTAAAATACATAAATTGTGTGTGTGTGTGTGTGTGTGTGTGTGTGTGTGTGTGTGTGTGTGTGTGTGTGTGTGTGTGTGTGTGTGTGTGTGTGTGTGTGTGTGTGTGTGTGTGTGTGAGAGAGAGAGAGAGAGAGATATCAGTTAATGCTTTTAATCTTCTAGGTATTTATCCAAAGTATCTAGTTCTGATGAAAAGTATTAATTGATCTCTTACTGTTAGATGTTTCTCCATAATATCTTAATTTTATGATGTGTTTCATTTTCATATTTGTAATCAAAATCAAATTAGATTTTTTCATACATTTATCATTATTTTTTCACTAATTTTTATTTTATATGTTTTTTGAGATTCAATTAACTCTTATACCATATAAATTTAATATTATTTCCCATTGAAATAAGTTTTATTCAATTTATATTTTTTAATAAAAATTAAAAAAAAAATTGAAAAGGTCTCATAAATTTGTATATAATTATTAATATATTAAAAATGAGTTGAAAACACAAAACTAACATAAAGTAGGCCCAATAAACCAAAAGGCCACACTATTAATCATGAAACACTTAGCAAAACAATAACAATAGGAAAAGGAAAAGAAATACACTTTTGGTTTATTATTTTTTCATTTTCTATTGTGAAATAAATCTTCCTTTTTTATAGATGCAAGTTTTTAAAAATCATTATTATAATTTAGGATCTAAAGATAATATTTTGGACTTTTAATATTTTCTGGTTATTTTTTCAAACTTATGAAGTCCTAAATTTGAACATAATCATATGAAAATGATTGCTTCTAGTAATTATTTACCAACTTAGTTGGAAAGAACTTTAGTTGACACTTTATAGAAATAGGGGTCTTCTACAGTTTTGATTGGAAAATTAGTAAAATTTCTTATTTCTTATGTACTCATTCTTGAACAAGATCACTAGGAATATTCTTAATGTGTATTTGTTTCTTATCAAAATTATCTTTAGAACCTTTTTTATTCTATAATTCTAAAAAATAATTTTCAAATGATTTATCTATTGACATTCATAACATTGGGTATTGATGTTCTCATAATATATTGGTTGTGTTAAAATTTCAATGTTTAATTGAAGGGTAAGTACAAGGAATTAGGGGTCCAAAATGGGATCTTAAGTGGACATGTTTTTCCTAAGAAATATGAAACCTCAACTTGTATCGATTATTTGAGATATCTACACTCATAATTTGAAGATGTCATAGGAAGATAAATTGTAGAATTTGGAGTCTAGTTTGTAAACTACTAGTTTTTTTTTTTTGAAATGGTTAAGTTTAAGTAGATAAAACATCAAAAATGTTAATAGGTGGTACTTTTTTTAAAAATCATTTTTTAGCATCATTTGCTTTTTATTTAAACATCTTGGTAGAAAGATAGGTAAGATCATCTAGTTGGCAACCTATATTTTTTTTAAATTTATTAATGAATTTTTTTTTACTAATTTCACAAGTCAATATACCCTAAAATATGATAAAAATGTATATCCAATTGTGTTCCCCCTAACTACCTCATAAAATATTTAAAAATAGATTTTTTTAATTGTGTATAATATTAAGTTTAGTTTGCAACCATATGTCTTTTTTCCCAATTTGCATCAATGAATTAAAATATATATAAACAAAGACGAACATGAATAATCATGGCATATAGTGCTAAAAAATACATACTTAATCAATAAATATAAATAACAACCTTAAAGTAATAAAAATATTTAAAAAATCATATATTTAAAAAGAGGAGACTTAGTCGATGTTACAGTACTATTTACAAGGAAAAATTCTATAAAATGGATAGTGTCTAGCATGGGCAAAGTTAAATTTTGTTATTTTTGGTAAAAAACCATGTATTCAATTGTGTGTGTTGTAGGTGCATTCCTAAGGATCAGGATTACAAGCCATTATTGAGCCTTAGAGCATGTGTTGAAATGTCATGGTAAGTAACCACATACATGAAATTACTATATATGCATAACTATCACGTATGAAGAATTACCACATACATGGAACCTCCAACTTAGGGTTTAAGGCTTAGGGTATATATGATTTAGGTTTTAGGGTATATGATCAAATAAAAAATGCAATAGGGCATAAAATAAATGTTGATTTATTGGGGATCAAATGATTTATTTAAAGTTTTAAGAGTTTACTATTTATGGTTTACGATTATGGGCTTAGATTTTAGGGATTAAGGCATATGATTTATGTTTTAGGTTACATAAGGTGTAATTTAAAATTCAATTGGGGCCAAATTCAGCTCTTTGAACTTATTTTTGACTACATAATATGATTTTGGGCTCAATTAGCCCCTAGATCACCATAGATTGAGCGAATTAGTCAATTAGGGCAATGAGTGATGTGATTTGGGCCAAATTAAGCCCTGTAAAAATAATTAAACTTTATTATAAAGGATATTAATTATGGATAAATCATTTGGTTTAGGATTTATAATTTAGGTATTAGAGTTTTATAATATATATATATATATATATATATATATATATATATATATATATATATATATATGTATATATGTATATATATATATATATATGTATATATATATATATATATATATGTATATATGTATATATATATATATATATATATGTATATGTATATATATATATATATATATATATATTTATATGTATATATGTATATGTATATATATATATATATATTATATGTATATATATATATGTATGTATGTATATATATATGTATATATATATATGTATATATATATATAGATATATACGAGATAGGTTTTAGGGTTTAGAGTCCAATCATGAAGGCAATTAAGGATAATTTGAGCTGATTGAACTTAGATTTGTGACCACAATGTGTTTTTGGGCATAATGTTTATGTTTTAAGATGCATTAAGTCTAATCGCAAAGTAAATTAGGGCTGATTTGATCTCCATGAACCTATTTGTGACTATAGAATGTGATTTCATGCTAAATTGGCCCCTACATCACCATAGACTAAGTGAATTAGTCAATTAGGGCAATGAGTGATGCAACTTGGGACAAATTGAGCCTTGTGAACCTAATTGTTATTGTAAAGTATGTTAATTACATGGCCAAATCATTTAGTTTAGGGTTTACAATTTAGGGTTTATGGTTTAGGGATTAGATTTTTAGGTATATGTGAGATCTAAGGTTTATGGTTTAGAGTCCAATCATGAAGGTAATTAAGGATAAGTTGAGTTGATTGAACATATATGTGAACATAATGTGTTTTTGGGCATATGTTAATGTTTTAAGGTGAATAAGGTCTAATCACAAAGGAATTTGAGGTAAATTTAAGCTCTTTGAACCTACAAGTGACTACATAATGTGATTTTGGGCTCAATTGGCCCCCAAGTCACCAAAAATTGAGTAAATTAATTAATTAGGGCAATGAGTGATGCGATTTGGTTCAAAGTGAGCCCTGTGAACCTAATTGTTACTATAAAGGATGTTAATTGTATAGATAAATCATTTGGTTTAGGGTTTACAATTTAGGGTTTAGGGTTTAGGGATTAGAGTTTTAGGTATATGTGAGATAGGTTTTGAGGTTTAGATTCCAATTGTGAAGGTAATTAAGGACAAGTTGAGCTGATTGAACCTATTTATGACTATAATGTGTTTTTGGGCATAGGTTTAATGTTTTAGGGTGAATAAAATCTAATCATAAAAGGAAATTGAGACCAATTTAAGCTCCTTGAACCTATTTGTGACTACATAATGTGTTTTTGGGCTCAATTAGCCCTTAGGTCACCACAAATTGAGTAAATTAGTTAATTGGGTAAATGACATATGTGATCTGGGATAAATTAAACACTATGAAACTAATTATTATTGTAAAGGATGTTAATTGCATGACTAAATCATTTGATTTAGGGTTTAAAATTTAGGGTTTAGGGATTAGAGTTTCAGGTATATTCAAGATAGGGTTTAGGGTTTAGAGTCCAATCATGAAGATAATTGAGGACAATTTGAGCCGATTGAACCTATTTGTGACCACAATGTGTTTTTAGGCATAAGGTTAATGTTTTAGGGTGAATAAGGTCTAATCACAAAGGAATTTGAGACTAATTTAAACATTTTTAACCTATTTATGAATACATAATGTGATTTTGGGCTCAATTGGCCCTCAGGTCAACATAGATTCAGTAAATTAGTCAATTGGGATAATAAGTGATGCGATTTGGGCCAAATTGAGCCTTGTAATTCTAATTGTTATTAAAAGGGATGTTAATTTCATGGATAAATCATTTTGTTTATGGTTTATAATTTAGGGTTTATGGATTAGAGTTTCAATTATATGCGAGATAGGGTTTAGGGTTTAGAGTCCAATCATGAAGGTAATTGAGGATAATTTGAGTTGATTAAACCTATTTATGATCACAATGTGTTTTTGGGAATATGGAAAATGTTTTAAGATGAATAAGGTCTAATCACAAAGGTAATTGAGACCAATTTAAGGTTTTTAAACCTATTCATGAATTAAAAATGTGATTTTGGGCTCAATTGGCCCCTAAGTCACCACATATTCAATAAATTAGTCAATTAGGGCAATGAGTGATGTAATTTGGGCCAAATTGAGCCCTTTAAACCTAATTATTATTATAAAGGATGTTAAATTCATGGGTAAATCATTAGGGTTTAAGGTGTACATTTGGGTACATAAGGTATATGGTAAAAATAGGGCTTAGGGTTTAAAGTGCTTAGAGTTTAGGGCTTATAGTTTATAATTTAGGGTATAGGGTCCAATCACGAAGGTAATTGAGGATAATTTGGGTTATTTAAACCTATTTATGATCACATAATGTGTTTTTAGTTTTTATTATCTCCCATGTCATCACATATTGAGTGAAATCAATCAAATAGGGAAATTAATGGTGTGGTTTGGACCAAATTGAGCCCTTTAAACCAAATTCTTAGTCTAAATTATTATAATTAGGGATCAAATGATTGGTTTAGAGATTAAAGAGTTTACCATTTATAGTTTAGGGTCTCTAGGGATTCAGATTTAGGGTTATAGTTTAAGGTATATGGTTTATAGTATAGGTACATAGGATTTAGGGATTAAGGTTTAAGGTTTAGGATATAAGGTATAGGGCTTAGATTATAGGGTTTAGGGATTAAGGTTTAGGGTATACGATATAAGGATTAAATTTTAGGATATAGTGTTTAGTTTTAAGGTCTTAGGGATTAGGGCTTAGGGTATTTTGCATACACTAAATATCATGTATGCAGTATTACTACTTACGCATTATTACCATGTACATAGTTTTAATTCATACACATTATTACCACATATATAACTATTTAATTAATAATAAAAATTAAAAAAACACCAACAATAACTTTTTTTACTTCAAGAGAATTTTCCCCTACTTTCTTGAATTTTATATGCTACAGGTCTGATTGTAAATGATTAGAATGTTATCCACATCCTCAAAATCATAAATCATTCTCTACTCACATGGTTGACTAAAGATTACATATGACTATTTTTAATTATTTTTGAATAATTATATTATTTTACCCACTTGGTACTTCACATTGAGATTAGGTCTATTTTGGAATAATTAGATTATTATCCCCACCCTTAAAAGTTAAAACTTTGTGCGATCATGGGTGATGGATTTTGTAAAAGTAGAAATAATAAGTCAAACTAAAAAATTCAAAATTAATTATAAGTGGTGAGGAAAAAAAAAGGTAATAAATTAATAAACTTCATGCAGGTAAGTCTACTATCCCTAAAGAATTGATTGCCATAAATAATGATGAAATTATTGACAATTTTGACCTCACAGGTCAAATTATCACCCCTCCCACTTGAAAATTTCATTTTTAGGACATTTTTTACTCATTAATACATAAAAATATCCATTGGATTCATTTTCATTAGTTTTATCAGACTTATCAAGTGTTTATGGTAGCTTTAGTGTTAAAAAGGCCTATTTTGAGGCTATTCATATGATTTTTAAGGTAAATTAGAGATTAAATAATATTAAAGACATTATTTGTCCATGAAAAGGTCAAAAAGGTGATTTGGAAGAGGTTTTATGTCTTAAAATTAATAAAAATAGTTCATCTCCTATATCTATGTCATTGGCAGCTCTATAAGGGCAATTTTCAAATACTCGATACAAAAAGAGGAGAGAGATTTAGGATCTAAAACTTTGTCAATTATTATGGGTCTAATTTTTATTTAAATTAGTATCATTTTTTTGTGGATCAGTGGCCTCTTATTTATTAACAATCACTAAGAGTGACAGCAAATTTATTATGGCCTGTGCATATAAGAGGGGTATGTTCTTGCACCTTTTTATCTATATCATAAATCAATGGAGATGAATCATTTTTATGAATTATTTTATATTTCATTAATCTCATTTTCATGGTGGTTTAATTTTCCAATTCATATCCATGTTAGACTTTTACTTGGAAGAAAAACACCTTAGTGTACAGGTTATTTTAGTGAGTTCTATTGTAAGTTCCTATTTCTTCTCCATGGTGGTCATTCTTAAAGGTTTTATAATTAATAATTAATAATATTATACCCTTTAATCTCATGTAATTCATGTGTTTTGGTTTGAGATGTACTCTTTGTCCATCTTCTTCAAGTATGCTCGCTTGTGGAGACATGGTCTACACACGAGCAATTCATTATAAATTTGATTACCAAATGGTCCAATAACATAGTGTGAACTTATTTAGACCAAATTTAACCATTTTTAATGTGATAAATATGAATCTTAGACCCAAATACACTTTCCAATGAGAATTTATAATTATTTCCTTCAATTGTATATTATATGGATTATAAGAGCAGGTTTGAAGATGTTAAGAGCCATGTAGAAGATTGAGATACATATCCTTATATTATTTTTCCTTAATTACCTCATTAAATTCATTAAGTTAAACAAAAATGACTAGGATTATCCAAGTCTTCACTTATAAGCCTCTTGCATCACTTAACCATACTTCTAGTCTATACAGGTGGTTATAGAGTATGTAAGAGGTAGAAATGTTAGCCTTGAGCTCTAAGATGCCTTGGAAAAAGTGATTGTGACATGAAGAATGAAAATTTGAGTAAGTAATTGAGAGTAAAATTAAGAACCATGAACATCCTATGCATAGTCAATGAGCCTTCAAAAGCACCTACAACAGTCAGAGTTCCACCTCAGAGTGCAAAAAAGATTTTGAATAACCATTGAGTTTCACCTCAATAAGGTTAAAAGTGTCTTAAGTGAGGCTATATCAAGAAAATTAATAAAATAAATGTGCACTAATTAAATCCAATCATGAGATACAAGTGAGAAGAGATGAGTAACTTAAAGGTTTTCCTTATTAGCAAAAAATAAGGTAACTTTGTGGAAGTTAAGGTAATTAGTGCTTCATTGTATCTCCTCCATTAAATCAGTATTATGACCAAACTCATGTTATTTCAAGAAATGGATATTTTTGAAGAAATAACAGGGTTCTCAACCCATTATATACCATGGAAATAAAATTCTCAACATGTCTCAGTTTTTACAAGGGTCAAACATTCATCTACAAGAAAAGGGTTAGGTTGACATGAAGAATTCAAGTGTAGGTGATGCTAAGAAATATGAGAAATCATGTTAAATGTTTTGTATTTGTGTCAAAACTCATAAATTACTTAATGAGAAGTGGAAGAGAGTCATCACCCACATGAGAAAACATATAGCACTTGTACAGGATGTGTACTTATTGTAAGTCAAATAATAAGAAGATAAGTTTAGAAGTTCCTAATGTAGAGTTAGTCTCCTTTAAATATGAGATGGTCTTAAATGTATTAAGAGGTAGAATATATAGGATTTGAGTATGTCTAAGTATATCTCAAATACCAATAAAATATCCTATGTTATAAAGCAAAAATACACCCCCAAAATGTACTTAAGGCACTTAATATGTACCTATAGTTAGGTCAGGGTTGGATGAAGTTTTGACTAATGATGGAAGATATTAGAGGTGGTAAGAAAGCCAAGTTTGAGTGTTTGAAATAGGTAAAAAAAATTCAATCACCTCATTTTCCAAATATTTAATTAGGAAATTCAAGGACTAGGTTGATCATCTAAGAGTCTCCATTGGCAGCTAAGGAGTCAAAATGGTTGCACACAGTTAGTTAGGCCAAGGGAATAGAAGTGGAGTTGTGTTGGATGGGTTTTGAATCTAATAAAAGATATTAAATATGTTCAAATGATTTGGATAATATAAATGGTTATAAATAAGGTCTAAACACTCTATGCACAATTAAAACCCTAAAAGAAAGTTTTAGACCTACATACAATCATGATCCTTGATTGTCACCTATAGGTGACTAATGAGAATTAGAATAAAGAATGAAAAGACAAAACATGTGTGAGGTATTTAGACCAATTTGAAATCTCCAAGAAATTTTTAAGAATGGATAGGGTCACAATAGTGAGATGGTGTGATTAAGGGGATGTTGAGATAATAAGCTTGGAAAGTCACCTACATCCATCTTGGTTGTCACTCCAAGAACTAAAGTTGGATTCCAAGAGGCTTTAAGGTAAATTTTCTGGTTAAATTTATCTTATGAATAATCTCAAGGCACAAGGAAGAATTTAAAATTTTGAAATCATATTGAAATATTCTTACATTATAAGGTGGCAGTCATAAGCACCTAGAATAATTACTACACCAACCAAGCTTGAAAATAGGGGTCTGAGATAGAGTTTGAGAGACCTTAGAGGGATTTAAACCCATTTGAAACCTTCTCCTTGGTCTAATAATGTAAAAAATATCTTGGTGGTAATTGTGTGCTAAATAAAATTGTAAAACAACACCTAAATCTTATACAAAGAGGAAACGTTACAAATGGGATACCTTACCTTAATTTCTTTGAAGTAGTCTTTTGTCTTACATAGTTTTATGCCATGGTAGAGGTATTTGAGGACTAGGATTGTCAAATAACTTCATCATTGTAATATAAGCTTAGAGATAAACATGCCCAGGTAATAATAAGCCATTTTATTGAAGGAGGATGATGATTATATGATGTTTTAATTAATTTTATGATTGACTAGAAACATTAAGTGTATATAGTGCCTATTAGTCAAAACCAACTCTGAAATAATTTACAAGCGGAATTAATGCATTGATGAAAAGTGAGACCTGATCTCAAATCATAAGATGAATCCATTCAAGCTTAGAATAGGTTCTAGTGATCTCCAAAAGGGATCAAGGTTGTGAAGTATACAATATTAAGTCATGATATACACCTATAGATGACCTTTCCTAGCCAAAGCATGGTCTTAAGCCTTTTAGGCCTAAAGACTATCTCAATGTTCTTAGACATCCAAACAATTTTAAATTATAAAGGAGAGTTATAAAAACATTAAACAACCCTCATTAAATCTTAATTAATATTAAATCACACATGTATCTTGGCATATGGTAACCTACAGGGTCTTCAAGCAAATAGTCACCTACAACTGTGTGCTAACAATTTTGAGTTTTATTGGTGTAGGAGGTGCCTTAGAGTAATAAAGTGGTATATATAGTCTAACCTAGAGGATGTATGAGGTTTAATAGGAATTTATCATGTATTAAAAAATTTATAAAGTGTCAATTCACTCTCACATTGAGCCCAAGGCTAGAGATTACAGTCTTTACATCCTTCAATCTAATGCACCAATTTGTGTAGTTAAGAAACCATGATATGAAGAGATGGATGGTGGTATTATTGGCCATGGTGAAAATATTAAATGTTAAATTAAAGGTGATAAATGTGTCAATTATGTGTTAAATACATTATGACCATCTCTCAAGTGGTTTCATACATAGAGTAGTAAGGCACTCTATTGATTTAATGTTGCTTGCAATAAGTATCATATAGAATCCTCTTCATGAAGGTTAAAATTTTGAAAGACTAAGTGATCATGTTGAATAAATTTATAATATCATACTTTTTACAACATTAAAATGTACATAATCAAGGGTAAGTTTTGGCAAATGGTTTCAGAGCGTACACACAGTCCTATCCTGAGGGCTAAGTTGGAGAAATTGAAGGGTTAAAGAGATAGAGAGGTGATCTAACCTAAATAATTAGTACATGGGGTAATTATTACCTATTTGATGATGTATTGACATATATTTTTCCCAAATAATAGGGGATATACCCTTTATTTTGTCTCAGATCTAAGGCATTCTCCAAGTAATATACTCTACAGACCTATTCATGATTGGAGAAGGAATAAAGGGAAAGATAAGAGAGTCTTAGAGATAGTATTAAATTGTATGTATAGATTTAATTTAATTTTAAAATTTATAAAATACACATACATCATATACATTATTCATAGGAAACCATCATTGAGAACAACACCTACAACCAATCTTGGCAAGGTATGAGCTAAAAGGAAGAAATGAGTAAATACAACACTTTGAGAAGTTATAAAGGTGGTTAAGTGACTTGGGAGGATATGAATTATGTTTTTATGCTTCCAAATTACTAATAAAATATTCATTGTCACTCTCAGACCCAAACACAATAGTGAAAAAATAACCTAGTCACAGACCTATTAAAAACTCAAGCAACCAACTAGCTAGTTTTGGGAAATTTGAGTTTTGAGGCCTCTATAAACATGATCTAGATATAAAATTTGGTAAATTTTTTGGTAATTATTGGATTTAAATTTCCATGTTATTTTAATGTTCATATAAATAGTGTACATATTCACTATTTTGTCTTAGACTTGGTCCACTCCATTTGCAAGGTCAATTCATGAGACCTAGAGATTTACTTGAGCTCAAGAACACAAATCAAGCATTCCAAATCTCATGAATGGATTTTATTGTAGTGAAAATTAATTATAATGATCTCCATATAATATTGAGCACTTAAAAAACATTTAGAACCATATAGGGGATTTATTTCAAGTTTTATGAGATTATCCCAGAATTGGTAATGGTTTTTGAGACCTAAGACCCATTTTTGACACCTCTCATGCTCAAGGAAAGCTAAGATAGTCACTTGAGGAGCAACTTCAAATGCTCATACTATCTCTCACACTTTACATGGGGATCTGATCATTTTAAAATAGTTGAGGGGGTATACTAACAATGTTCTCTAAGTGTAATGAGGTCAGTTAGACGTCTTATTTTTATGAATAATATTTGAGACATTATGTATGCCTTAAACCCTCCTAAAACCCCAATTGTGACCATTTTTAAAAGATGGACTTAAAATTCACATAAAATTACACAACTTGACCCTAGAACCTACTATAGGTTTTTTCTCTTTGAGCATATTTCACATGTAATTTTTCTAGACCTTCACTTGTATGGATTTTTACATAATTGTACTTTTTCAAAGTTTTTAGCATAAAATAGGGTTTTGGAGCGCATGAGTTGATGTTAATCAATGGGAGAGGTGGTTCAAGACTTATTTTACCTTTATAATCTCAAAAATATATAAAAATTTTCTCAAAAGTTCCCAAAGCATTCAAATAATTCAAGCTAATCTAAAAATGCTTCAAAAGGGTAAGCTTGTCAATGGCCATTTCAAGGTTTTCATATTTTCATAGTGTTCCAGATAACCAAATTTGACATGGAACATGGTGATATCATAAGTAAAGTAAATAAAGTGTTTTTTGTGATTTTCACATGTGTGGGGGTCTCAGGAGTAAGACTTTCACTTTGTAGGCATAGGAGGGCTAATTAGGCCTATTTGGAGAATAAAATGAAGAAATTAGGTGATTCCACTTAGATTATGATCATGAAATATATATGGATATGAAAGGTGATAAATTTTACTCAAAATTGTGCCCAAGTTTTTAATTTTGTTTGTACAATTTTCTAGACAAGGAGATTTGCAGGTTTTAGGGTTACAAGGAAGGGGTGTTCAAATAAGCAAAATGAACAAAATGATGTTTTTTGGACTACTTGATGGCTCTAAATGAATTTTTTCAGGTCTTATGTCATTATTATAATCCATACATGGTGTAATATTTCTTGTTCCAATTCAAAACTCTTCTTTCTCTCTCCTTTGCCTTTTTGCTCATATGGAAGAATCAAGTGTTCACAAGTACTAAATAATGCATAAGAGTTATTCAATAAGATTTATAAATATCATTATCACATTCCATGCCAAATTTAAGTGTGCAACAAGTAAAATTAATTTTGGATAATACTTTAAAGGTTGGTAAAGGTCTCAAAGACTCCAAAAAGGTTTCATTTCCTTCCAACACCTAAGGTGTGGAAGAAGTCAAACAAGCATCAAAGACCTTCTAAGAGTACTATAAAGGTGTGAAAATATCATTAATTGTTTAAATAATATTTAAAATAAATACTTTATAAAGTTATGATGACCCAATCTCAAGGATCAAATCCTATTTTCAAGTAAATGACTTCTTGACCAAGGATATAGCGGTGTGCAAGCATAGATTTAGAAGGTTTTGTTATTCAAAGACAAGAAATGAATGATCATGACTCCTTAAAAATTATATATATGTCTCAACATTAACCCTTGTGACACTTTTGGAGAATATGGATGAGATATTAATCAAAAATTCTATATTGGGTTTTGAGGAAGATAAAGTGAAGGTTTTGTTTCCTATTTTTGGGGGCTCTTGTCTCTTTCTCTCTCTTCTCTCCTATTATCTATATGTAATAAAATGTTTGTCATTTGAAATAATAATTAACCTAAGTTTTGTAAATTTCATGCTTAAAAACACACTTTTATTTTCCTATTTGAATGAATAAGACTGAATTCATACCTTCTTATAGCTTGTTTTAGTATATTTTCATGGTTTGATGATGAATGACAGTGATAACATAGACTTCATTTCATTTTTTCCTTTTATCCTTGCCTATTTTTAGGTGTTATTTAATCCTTATAGGTTTAATAATGTTATTTAATCATCTTGATTTTATGATAAGTGCAATATTATTTAGTGTCTTTGAGAGACCTATCGAACAGGTACCTTAGATCATGCATCAAGCCTGAGCCTCTATGTGAAACATTGATGTTTAGAGGATTTCATTTGATAAATTTAATCAATTTTACGTCCTTATTCAACCTTATTATTTCATAATACACAAGTGGAGGTCACTTTTTGGTGTATCACACCAGTTAGATAGGTTTCCCTTTTAGTTTACCTTCTTCCCTTTTCCCTTACAAGCTGGTAGTGTAGACTAGGGATCCTAACTAATACATCAAGGGGAGATATCCCTTATAATATATAGATTCAATCCACATATTATTCCACCCATAGCCTAGGATTGTCTCCATGTTATTTCAGACTATGAAGGCCTAAAACTACCTTCACAAGAGTGCAAGTATAGTAGTCAATAGAAATAAACAATGATACTATACTAATTTTTGAAATTCTAATTTTCAATTCTAGTAGTATACATAAGTATAATGTAATTCCACATTCAAATTGTAAAAATTTTCATTCTTATGATGATGATAGTATACATGATGATGTGAATTACATGGAAACATGTATTGGAGAAATTACTAATGATGAAACTGATATGGAAACACCTAATGGAAAAAGTTATAGTGAAGAAAACACTATGGGAATATCATTGAATGAAGAACCTACTAATTAAGAAAATAATATGGAAACACAAAATTAATCAAATATACCATTAAGAACACCTCATAATATTTATATAATAAAACCAATGTATTTAATTGAAATTGATGAATCCAGTTTGAAACCAATGCCTAAAAAATGTTTGGGCACCATATGAGAAGAAAAGTTGAAAGAATTTGGGATTGAAACTTTCAAGATTTAAATGAAACTCAAATATTCTAATTATTTTTTACATTGATGATAGTAAAAAATATGAAACCTACAATGAACACCCTAGGACTAAGAACATCTAATATTGATGGTGTAAACAAGGCAATTACTGATTTTTTTCATAATGCATACCATCAAGTAGTGTGAAGAAAACCATCAAAGATGGTAACATTTCCTGACATGTTATTATAACTTATTTGGTAATTGTTAAAACAAATAATTAAATATTTAATAGAAAAATAATCCAATCTATGCACATAAATAGAAAAACACTAATTAAAGTAATTGGGAGACATACAAAACTTGATGTTAATTGTAACAATGACATGTGGGTGTTCTCTAGTAGATTCCCATGGAAAAACAAGGCTATATCCGATGCCTTGAAATATTTATTTGTACAATTTTTGAAAGATAACATAAGGTTATTGCCTAATATTAGATATGTAGTGAAAATAAGAGTTGGTTATTGTAACTATGAACCAAATCCTAAACATTTTTTAAATATGACTAGAAAAAAATTATACTCTAAATATGCTGAAAAATATCCATATATTTCTATTATTTAAAGGCATTTTTAAATGTACAAACCCTTATTTATGAAAATCAATCACACATGCACTACTTGTTATTATAGGCAACATGTTGAATTTTCTATGCAATATGATATTTTTTATTATGTTCATTGTACTTTATATACTAACAACATTTTTCAAGAGTGGGGAGTGAAGCCCCACCAAAATCAGCAAGAGAATTTATTCCAATAATTTCTTATGAAAGGCCAGATGGTCAATTATATTACAACAGTGCATCTTTAGATAAAATTTACAACATTTGTAGTGGATTTCTAAAATTGAAAGCCTATATCCATGAGGAGAGTATACATGAAATCAAATAAGAATAGGTTGGTTATAGTAAATATAAATTTATGGTATATCTAATGAAATATGGAAAGGAATTTAAAAGGTGTGAGCTTGTTATAGATAAATACCTATTTCTAAATTTAATTACAAGTTTAGAGATGAAATTGTATATGAGTATGCAAGGCACACACATAGAGCTCAATGGCTAGTCAAAGAATTCAAGTTAAGTAAGGACACATTTCCTAATTGGTACTATTATTTTAGTACTTGAATTTTCATATAATTATAAATTATAACCACAAAGAGAGGTTTAGTCACAATACTAAAATTTAGTATAGGTTTCAAATTTTGTGCATATAACATTCATACATTCACTGGATAGTACAAAAAATGATCAAAAAATATTAAAGGAGTACCAATTTTATGTCATAATGATCAAACACAATCTTCAAAGTATGTTTAAGGTTTTTTTTAGTTATTTTATATAAATTTGAGTGAAATGAACATTGATTTTAAAAAAAATTATATATGGTCAAATAATTACACATCATAATTAAAGAAAGCAAGGATGTTCTACTAGCTAAGCAAGATGCATGTGAGCACTAGTGTAAAACATATGTGGGGTTTCATTAAAGTAGGCCATGTAAAATGGGAGCATGATGGCATAAGATTATGTGTCAAAATATCACTTTCAAGAGAGGATTTTAATTTTGAAGAAGTTGTGGATTTGTCAGATGCAAAAAACATAGTTGAATGGTGTAATGAATATATAGGCCATGGTACTCAACAAAAGTCCACTTTTCATAGATATTTTTGTCTCATGAATGATGAAAAATTGGAAAAATATAAATATTTTATGATATTAATAGGATCGATCAAGTTACACTCATTTCATAGCTAAAATGTAGGTTCTTGGATGGTTTATATGAGGCACATGGCATGCTTTAATTCTGCATGCATTGACTTTGTTTGGAATGAGTGTGAGTCACAAGAATGGGTGGATGAATGGATTCTAGTCTTATAGTTTGAATTGAAACTTATCAAGTTACACCAACATTACAACTTACATATATGACATCATCACATGAATTTAACCATGTGTCTGATCTAGTGAAACTAGGTACCATATTATATTTGACATGTGTTTCATGTACTAAATTTGGTGAATATATCAACATATCATGTTATTAAATCATATTTTATTTTATAATGTAGGGAATGTTTATTAATATATTGTATATGATGATAAAGATGAGGGAAAAGATTCCTACTTGTGTCACTTTGTAGAGGAAAAATAGAAATTAACTTCTGCAATCATAGATGGGGAAAACATTCACTATTTGTAAACACCTAAAAGTAGTAATTAGATGTTAAGAGTGTTTATTGAGTTAGCCTATCCCTAATCAATCTATAGACCTACCCTTGATCATTATACATAATTTTCCAATCATTCAATAGACTATAGTCACCTATAGCTAGTCAAGACACAGTTCTAGGATTGTCTTCTCAGATCTCAACCCAGTTTTCCTAATAGTCTACTAGGTGGACATTAGCACCACATTTAGGACACTACATCCACATGAAACTAGTGTCCCCAATTGTTAGCTACTATCCTTAGCCCTAAATTTCATGAATGCATAATTTTTCAAACATGTGTTCCTCCTAAGGTTGGCCTAAACTCATTTTCTTATCCACACAAATAATAGAACCCTATAAATACAAGTATAATCCACTTCTATTCACTAGATGGAAAATAAATGCAAAATTTATTCAAACTAAAGACAAAGTTATGCAAACTTAAGGTATTTTATCCCTATTCTACCTTATTTTCTATGTACTACCATCTATAATAGCCCTAATTCTAGTTTTTAAGCATTTCAAAGCTGAAGCACATTCAAATCATCCAAGGTCACTCTCATTATAGAATTCACTTGCACATACATCAATCACTAGGTGGGAAACTACATCAAACTTGATCCCTCCTCAAATTATTGGTATATAGAAAACTCTCTACATAGAAAGGTGTTTAGGATGTCCAGTCCATCCTATAACACACACAAAATTATTGTTAATTCCATACTTACAAATATATTAGGGTTTGCACATCAAATCAAGTTTTCTAGGTACAATATAGAGCTACAAGTTTTAGTCATGTAAGAACAAGACCTACAAACACATGAATAGGTACTCCCAAAAAACAATATTGATCCTATAAAGGGGACATTAGCACCACATTAAGGACACTACATATAGATGGTGATACTATCCAAAATGGGTGCTAATATATAATGAGTAGATAAATAAAAGAATCATGTTGATGACAAAGATTACTACCCAGATCTCAACTTTCATAACTCAAATCATTCACAATAGTCATTTTTTATATAAGTCTCTATTTGTCCCTATTTATTGCTATTATTAAAAATTTAAATAAATTAAAAGGTCATAAAAAATTAGTACTTAATTATTTCATATTTATTTATGTGATTTAGGCATCTAAACCCTTTAACCAAACATAGGAATTTACATTGTAAAACCCTAAAAGGTTAAATTATTTGGTGACCCCATCTTATTTTGAATATTGCATCAAATCCTAGCTTTCATTCATCTAAATTTTATGTAATAAATTTAGGGCTAAATATTTTTTATTTTTTTATTTTATTTAGATGACCTAACTAAATAAAATCAATTTTACATTATGGTTTTAATTTATTTTACATATAATTTAAATTGGTGAAAAGAAACCCTAAATTTAAATACCCTAACCCTAGACAACCCTAGGTTTCAAATTTATAACAATCACTAAGCCTCAATTTATGGCTTGCTACCATGATTATCATGATAGAAGACATCTTTCATTTCATGGTACAAATATTGGTAATTTGCTTAGCATGTTTATTACCAACTATTTATATAAAGGTTCACTTGTATGTGTTGATGCACCTAAATGTATCAGCATGGTTCATTAATGTTTAAGAAACACTTATCATTTCTATATTCAATTAATCCATTGCATGAGTTGTTGGTTGTGATCTTGTTAAGATATATGGTGGAGTAGCAACTAAGCTAAATGACTATTTCACAAAATGAACATGTAAATGGTTTTTGAGAGCAACCATGGTCCTAAATATTTGTGAAGATGAAATTGATCTAAACTAAGTCCCATGAATGATGTCCAAACCCTAAATTCTAACCCTAATCTAGCAAAAATATTTGCAATGAAATCTAAACAATAGTGATCTGATCAAAAAGGAGTAAAAGGAAGGGTAGGGAAGAAAGAAGGTGTTTCTGATCTTCAATCCAAACATTATGATAGAGCTTAAATTTCATCAAGACATGCACTAAACCAATATATAACATGAAATTACATAGACATAGATCCTATTATATATCAGGCAAATATTTAAGGATAGGTAATGTAAATAATAAATCAGGTTCATTTTAAAGGTTTACTTCCATAGCAAAATAGCTTCTAAACATCTTCAAGAAAATCTAAAAACAACAAAAATAACCTAAGATATTCCAATCAACCTAGCATAAGCAAAAATTGACAACTCTACATTAACATGTTCACATCTAGGATCCATACAAACAATTTAAATTTGAATATCAAACCAAATAACTGAGGAAGTAGCCATGTAGTAAACACATAGATAAATATTGGACAAACTTTGTATAATTCCTTGCTTGTACTGTTTGTTCCAAGTTTACAAAGTAATTTTGGTTCTAAGATCTCCCCCCCCTTTTTCAATGGATAATACCTCTTTATACAGATAATTCCTCAGGTATGATGGTCATTCCCTATCAACATGTAACTAGACAAGTGTCATAGACAAGTATTCTTTTACTAATGCTAATATAACTCATGACCCTATTTAACTATGACTAACCTAACATAATTATGCTTTACATGTTGTCCATTCCTTTACAAAATAGAATATTCCTTTGAAAGGATTTATAGGGTCTTTAACTCAAAATAATATATTCTGTCAACATATTTGAAATTTGAGATGCCTTTGTAACTACAGTCTTCTCTTATTATATTGCCAAATCTTTATTTTTATATTCACTAGCCAGATTAAATTTAAGATACATATGTTCACATTTCTTATCTTCACTAGTTTTAGAATCCAACGTGTCATGTCAATGTGGTAATGTCTATGTCAAGCTATCCATTTGATTAAAAAATGTGACTATTATTACCTTTGTACATGTGTCCTTACCTCATACTCTCTCAGGATAGATCAAGTTTATACCATTTATCTATTTTGGAGTTCATTATCATTATCTTTCATCATGATATATTGATATTTATCTTTGAGCTCATGAGATTATGACGCATGGCATCATCTCATGAGATTTGAGCTCTTTTCATCATTTGGGTGCTATCACACCATGTGGAGGCCTCTCACTTACTCTAAGATCCTTTGAATTATCAACCCTAGATTTATACCATTAGATCATCCTCACTCAAGTTGATGTGGTCCATCAAATATTATCTTCTTGAGTAAACATGCTTTGTATAATCTTATGAGCTTTGGGATCATGCCACTTGGTGAATCCTTTTTTATATTAAGGTTCTTGACTTTTACACTTTTTATTGGATCTTTAGGTAGCCCACCAAGATGGTGACACTTGTCACTCTCATGGTTCTCTTAGATCCTTTTGAGCTTTCAACCCTTTGTTCTCTATTATATCTTTTAGCCACCCTCAATATGGTGACACTTGTCAATCTCATATATCTCTTAAAACCTTTGACATTTTAAATTTAATCTCATGTCATTAGATCATTTATGAGTGAGTAAACACGTACCATCATATCCTTTCCTTGATTTATTGACCTTTTAACTTGACACATGGGTCATTGATCTCCTTTTGAAGCCCCAAGATCTTACCACCTATCACCTTCGGGTTTGTCCATTTTTGTGGGCATAAAATTAAAGACATAAATGTTTGGAGACTTAAAGGACTTAGCAAAAAGAATTTAGACTAAGGTATTTTTCATGTCAATAGACATGATTAAAACTTTAACATAAATTTTAAGCTAAGTTCAAAACATAATAAAATATTCCCCTTGTTAATTATTCCTCATAAACCATAAGATATAAAATGCCTAGCATAAATATTTTAGACTAAAGTCTGAGTTGTATTAATAAATATTATTAAGACCTAGGCTAAAGTTTTTAACTAGGTTTATAATAAAGTGCTTCCCATGTAAAATTGATTCCACTCAAATTTGAATTTGACTCAAAAGAACCTGAGCTAGGGTAATCAAAATGAGGGTTTTAAGATGACCAAACATTATTTCAACTTGTTTTTCAATAGACCATAGGCTAGTAAAAGATTAATTTAACATTGAAACACAAAAACCTAAGCATGTTCATTACCAAATGAGATTCCATTAAACCTTTAATATAGGAACATAGTCAATAATTAATAGCAACATTATAAGGGATAAAACCATGATCACTTCAAAACATGTCAATTAATCCAAATGAGAACTAGGTGTGGATAACCTTCAAATAAAGACAATGTGCAAACATGTTAGTGATACTCTGATCAAGTAAATTTTCAATTTTAAGGTATAAATTTTCAAAATTTAAAATAATGGTTCCCATTTTTTTAGAAATGGGGGTATGTTGACCTCAACAAATGATGACTTCTTGGAGAAACATAACAATATGTTAGAATTCATAGACTTTGGTTTAGACCAATAACTAAGTTACTTATTCCACTTGATTAGGCACCTTTATTAAGATTAGTTCATAGTTAGAATAAGTCTTTCACATACAGAATTTGGATCAAACATCAATAAATAGCCATGTTTTGTGTATTCTTTTATTCCACTTACTAATTATCATAGGATTTAAAAGACAACTTCCATATTAATGACTTTAACCAATAACATTGACTTACAACATATTTGTATGTTCATTAAGAATAATGCTTTAGCTCAGGCAAGGATTGGGCATTTCTCTCCTACTAGATAGGTATTCATATCCCAAATAGAGGTACATTTGGCTCCACTCAAGTCCTTTCTCCACTATCATCCA
Organism: Torreya grandis; assembly: GCA_037957365.1. Classification (NCBI taxonomy): domain Eukaryota; kingdom Viridiplantae; phylum Streptophyta; class Pinopsida; order Cupressales; family Taxaceae; genus Torreya; species Torreya grandis. Next base: position 884,026 of record JARHVA010004181.1, on the reverse strand, counting down.
AGTGTCTATAGCCCTGGTGGAAATTACCAAAATCACCTTTACTTGGAAATATTTTGAATTTTACAATAAGCTTTTATTATTTTTATTTTATTTTTCAATATTTTGACTTTATAACAAAGGTTAGGAACTAGATTAGCTAGGTTTTAGGATTTGGTCAAGTTTTTTTATCTTTAGACAATCATCCTTGGTTGCAAACTTTGTCCCAGGCAATAATGTTTATTAAGTGCAAACATGGCTTTGTCCTAATAATTCAAGCTTTCAACCTATACGTGAAATCCTTCTTAGAACCAAACTTAGATCAAAATAAGGTTTATAATCTCAAGGAACAATTAACCTTCTTATAGTCTTTACCAATTTCTCTAAACTATAACTTTATTCTCATATTCCAATAATCTATGATTAACCAATATTGAGAAGTCATACCTACATTTATGAAATATGAATTGCTTGAGAAATTAGGTGAAATTTAAGATGAGGGTTGTCTAAAAGGACTTACTTATAATCAAGGAAAAAATCAAAGAAATAAAACACACTAAACACAAAGCAAAACAAATATAAAGTAAATAAATATTTATAAGCACTTCTTACAAACAAGGGATGAGAAGGAAAGAAACTAAATTAAACCCTACACTAACTCCATAAATAACCTACCTCTAGGATCAAATGGAAATTTATTTAGCCTACCATAGAACCTTGAATCATTATTTATTATATTCAATGGTATCTTCTAGTAGATAGGAGCACTTGTATGCTTGTGTCTTTTGGATGATGTAGTTTGGTTTCCCATCTCCATTCTCAAGTGTATGGATTAAATATATGGATCCAAGATCTAATCATATTCTTCCCAAATTATTCTTTCTTGTATCAATAAAGATATCTATACTTTAAGATGAGGGTTGTCTAAAAGGACTTACTTATAATCAAGGAACAAAGCAAAGAAAGCAAACACACTAAACACAAAGCAAAACAAATATAAAGTAAATAAATATTTACAAGCACTTCTTACAAACAAGGGATGAGAAGGAAAGAAACTAAACTAAACCCTACACTAACTCCATAAATAACATACCTCTAGGATCAAATGGAAATTTATTTAGCCTACCATAGAACCTTGAATCATGATTTATTCTATTCAATGGTATCTTCTAGTAGATAGGAGCACTTGTATGCTTGTGTCTTTTGGATGATGTAGTTTGGTTTCCCATCTCCATTCTCAAGTGTATGGATTAAATATATAGATATAAGATCTAATAATATTCTTCCCAAATTCTTCTTTCTTGTATCAATAAAGATAGTTCTACTTTATTCAAAGACTAATCAAGATTTTTATCATTCACCTTCCATGGTTGGATTGGGAACTCAGCTGGTATACTTGGATTTATGTCTTCATTAGGCTCCATCTCATCTTAAAAGGCCTCTTCATCATAATCAATTGAAAGGACATGAGATTCATTTGTAACCTTACCATATAAATTATGTTGATCACCTACTTTTAACCTTTTGAAGGTTTCATATGGAAATTCTTGATCTACTACACGTGTTTTATCTTCATCTTCTTTGCAAAATGGCATCTCTTCTATCCAATTGAGTCCCACCTCATCTTGCTTTGGGATCTCTAAAATTACATTTTTGTCTTAGAATACCTCAATTTATTTCAAAAAAATCCTAATATAAATGTTTCCACTGGTCAAATTCTTTAGGCATATCCTCAATTTCATTAATGACCTCATATGAATTATCCTCAGAGCTATCTTCTGAAGAGAGGTCAACTTGTATCTGATCTTATTCAGGGGGTTGCTCATCTTGAATGAATATTCCTTATTCTATATTATTTTCATGTTCATTTTATTCTTTGAATGCAAAATCAAAATCATATATCATGAAGGATTTATATGCCCTTACAAAGCTAGATGTCCCTACAATATTATCTTGATTAAACACAAGTTTAGATGTATCCTTTTCATTTTGATGTGCATCAAAGATATTACAATGATTATATATACCTATATCACAAATATTCCTTTCGTGTACATCCTTCGATGACCTATTATTGATGTTATCATAAAACCTATTTGTAGGCCTATTGAACCTTTGAGAAGCATAGTTTTTGTTGGAATTTTCCCCAGTATTTCCCACTTGCTTTTGCAACTAAAGAAAATCAGTGCTCATATTTTGAACCATCTTAAATATGGATTCATTCTCATTCTTTGTTTCTTCTAAGTTATGAACTTGATTATTATTAGTAGCGGTTGGCATTAAATCTCTATATTCCTTTGGATGAAATCTATTTGTAGCATTATTTAAGAATGACAAATTTTGGCCAAGATGGGCATGGTTTAGGAGCAATTAACTTAATACTGGTGTCTAATTTAAGGTATGCACACTCTAATTGGAATTAGGAATGATATTTAGTGCTGGGAAATTGGGGTTGACATTTGGGATAGCATATGCAAGCTGACCTTAAGGCTACATTTGATCATTGATTATTATGGCTTCAACATAGGCCAAGGTCAATTTGTTTATGACTCCAATAGACCTTTTAAGAAACACATAAGTCATGGGATTTAAAGCATCCTTGTAAATATCTAAGGATAAATCCTCATCAAGTCTATAAGTAGCTATGGTTCTACTAAACATATTCTAGAATATGGCATTAAAGTCTCTTATGGGCTCATTAGGATCTCTTTTAATTGTGGTGAAGTGTTGGTACAAGACACAAGGACTAATGATTTTTCCAAATTGGTCAATGAAGTAATCATTAAAGTTATTCTAATTGACAATGTAGTTCTTAGGTAGGTTAAGGAATGATTCATATGTAGCATCTTTGAAAGTAAATGGAAATAATCTACATACATCTTCATGAACTACATTCATAAGTCTCAAAATAGCCTTAAAGCTTTTAACTTGTTCTTTAGCTGTGACAACATTATTAGGACTAAAAGAAGGCAAATACCTTTTAGGATTTCTTGGTAAGTCATGTACTTGGCCAGGCACATTGATAGAAGATCCACCTAACCATGCCATACCTTGATAAGGATCTTACTTGTGGCAGTTCTAGCTTGTAAAATATTTAACCTATTTAAAATAATGACATATCAACCTTATCTTTGTAAAGATTAATGATTAGATTGGTATGTTAAGCTAATTTCACATAAATGCATGTAAAGCATAATTATATTTAACTAAATAAGCTCAAATATATGTCTAAACTAATAAATGAGAGGGATTTTTACACTTCTAAGTTCAAATAAACCTAAACATCTAAATAATCAATCAATCTTTGAGAAAAATTTCTATCACTAACCTTAAATGTGAAAAATTTACAAATTTTAAGCTACCTTTGCAACACTTTCCCATGAATATTCAAATAATATTGATCTTTGACTAAATGAAGCCCAAATACTGGTATGAAACCATGAATATCAGTTATATTTACATAATTGAGCTAAAAATAACACAAATATGCAAAGAATCAACTGATCTTTGAGTAAAATTTACTAAAATTAGCAAATATATTTCAAATTTATAAAGCTTTAGCTTAAGCCCTCCTTCTAGCACCAATTTTTCCCCTATTAATGCAGCTAAATGTATCATTAGGTTCATATCGTGCTTAAGAAACATTTCTCATTTCTAGATTCAAAGAATCCATTGCATGAGTTGTTGGTTGTGATCTTCCTGAGATCTGTGATAGAGTAACAACCAAGCTAAATGATTTTTTCATAAAATGAACATGTAAATGGTTGTTGGGAGCAACTATGGTCCTAAATATTTGTGAAGATGAAATTGATCTAAACTAAGTCCCATGAATGATGCCCAAACCCTAAATTATAACCCTAATCTAGCATAAATATTTATAACAAAAATATAAACTATAGTGATCTAATCAAAAAAGAGCAAAAGGAAGTGTAGGGTAAAATGAAGGGGTTTCTAATCTTCATTCTAGACATTATGATAGAGCTTAAATTTCATCAAGACATGCACTAAACTAATATATAATATGAAATTTCATATGCATAGATCTTAATGTATATTATTCAAATGTCTAAGGAAAGGTAATGCAAATAAGAAATCAAGTTCTCTTTAAAGGTTTACTTCCATAGTAAAATAGCTTCTGCGCATCTTTAATAAAATCAAAAGAGAATGAAATGAACCTAAGATCTTTCAATCAACCTAGTATAATCATAAATTGACAACTCTGCATTAACATGTGCACATCTAAGATCCATAAAAGTAATTCAAAACTAAATATCAAACTAGATAACTAAAGAAGCATCCATGATAGTAAACACATAGACAAATATTGGACAAACTTTGCAAAAATCTTTGCTTGTACTACTTTCTCCAAGTTTACAAAGTATTTTTTGATCTAAGAACTCCGCCCACCTTTTAGAATGAAAAATACCTCTTTATATAGACAATTTATGAGGTATGTTGATCATTCCCTATCAACATGCAATTGTATAAGTGTCATAGACAAGCATCCCTTTGCCAATGTTAATAGAACTCATGACCCTATTTAACTATGTCTAACCTAACATAATTGTGCATTACATCTTGCCCATACATTTATAGAATAAAATATTTCTTTGAAAGGAGTTATAGGGTCTTTAACTCAAAATAATATACTATGTCAACTTAATTGGCCTTTGAGATGCTTTTGTAACTACAACCTTCTCTTGTTCTATTATTGAATCTTCATTTTCATATTCACTAGCTAGATTAAGTCTAAGACATGTGTGTTCACATTTATGATCTTAACTGGTTCAAGAATCTAATGTGTCATGTCAATATGGTAATGCCTATGCTGATCTATCCATTTGATTAAAAAATGTGACTGTTATTGCCTTTGGGCATGTGTCTTTACCTCATACTCTCTTAGTTTGGATCAAGTTTGCACTATTGATCTATTTTAGAATTTATTAGCATTAAATTTCATCATGATCCATTTATCTAAATCTCTGAGATCAATATATTATGCCACATGGTAGCATCTCATGAGATCCAAGATCTTTTCATCATTTAGGTGTTATCATACCATGTGTAAGCCTCTTGCGTACTCTGAGATCTGTTGAATTATCAACCCTCGCTTTGTACCATTAGATCATCCTCACCTGAGTTAATGTGGTATGTCAGATCCTATTCACCTAAGTGAATGTGCTTCATAGGATATTTCCATTGAGCTTTGAGATCATGTCACTTAGTGAATCTTTTCTTATTTCATTGTTCTTGAATTTTATGCTTTTTATTGGATCTTCAGGTAACCCATCGAGATGGTGACACTTGTCACTCTCATGGTGCTCTTAGATCCTTTTGACCTTTTAACCCTTTGCTCTTCATTAGATATTTAATCCAACCCTGAGATGGTGGTACTTGTCACTCTTTCAGAGCTCTTATAACCTTTGATATTTCAATTATGATCTCATGTTGTTAGATTATCTTAGAGTGAGTAAAAACATACCATAAGATCCTTTCTTTGACTTATTTACATTTTAACTTGACACAGGTTATTGATCTACTTTTGAAGCCCTGAGATCTCACCACTTATCAACTTTGGTTTTGTCCATTTTTGTGAGCATAAAACTATAGACATAAGTATTTAGAGACTTAAATTACTTAGCATAAAGAATTCAAACTAAGGTTTTTGTCATGTCAATAAAAATGATTAAAACTTTAATATAAATTGTAAGCTAAGTTAAAAACATAACAAAATATTCCCCTCATTAATTAGTCCTCATGAACCATAAGATATAAAGGACCTAGAATAAATATTTTAGATTAAAGTATGAGTTGTATTAATAAATATGATTAGGACCTAGGCTAAATTTTTAAACTAAGTCTATAATAAAGTGTTTCCCATGTAAAATTGATCCCACTCAAATTTGAATTTGACTCAAAAGAACCTAAGCTAGGGTAATTAGAATGAGGGTTTTAAGATGGCCAAACATTGATTTAACTTATTTTTCAACATACCATAGGCTAGTAAAATATTAATTTAATATTGATGCACAAAACCTTAAGCATGCTCATTCCCAAATGAGATTCCATTGAACCTATAATACAGAAACATAGTCAACAATCATTAGCAACATTAGAAGGGGTAAAACCATGATCACTTGAAAATATGTCAATTAATCCAAATGAGAACCAGGTGTGGATGATATTAAAATAAAGATAATGTGAAAACATGTTAGTGATACTCTGATCAAGTGAATTTTCAACTTTAAGGTACAAATTTACACAATTTAAAACAAGGGTCCCCATTTTTCATAAATGGGTATGTTGCTCCTATCATGGATTCAGTTTGAGATAAGCTTGTTTCACATATTAGTCCTCCATCATGTGATCCCCATTTTTATGTGGATCATTATTATATGGCTCACTTTGAGTCACCTACAGTTATTACTAGATGGCAGAGAGCTTAAATGACTCATTTTGTTCTACCTCCACCTAGACCACTTGATTATCTCAATTCCCATCCCACCTCTACTACTCACCCTAGGCATATAGTAGATCTTGTGGTTTGAGTTGTCGCTAGGTATAATAGGGTGCCTCCTCAGCCTATACAGGAGTAGCATAAACCTACCATCCCTCCTCATCCCCATCACACTACTACAACACTCAGAGATCAACAAAGAGAGTTTGATATTGTGGATTAATTGAGGAATACATCAGCAAACATATCTATATTTGAATTACTTCAAAAAGCAAAAATATTCAAAGATATTATGTTTCAAACACTTAATCACACATATATGCCTCATGATACCAATCCATCCTATTTTTTATCTATCATGAATAGTATAAAAGATGTTTAGGATGTGATATCTTTATCTAATGAGAATTTACCTTCACAATCGGTCATTGATCAAAACTTTCTATTTCTTATTTAAATTCAAATCAAAAACATAACTATTAAATGATTTCTCACTAACAGTTGTTCAGGACTCAATTTATGTGATCTTACATTTTTTTAAACCATGGTGATTAACATAGCATCTATTCATAAAACATAAAATAACATCTAAGGGTTTGATGACATCCCTATATAGACATTGGGATCAATCCCATTTGATATTTTAGTGGGACTAAATAAATTATCTACACACTTTTAGGTGATGTTGAACCATTTACATTATAACTTGCTACTCAGAGACCTTGGATATATGTTATGGAAGCTTTACCTTCCACTCTCCATAGATGTCTCAAATTTTTACATGATGGGTACCTATACACATGTCTAGTAGATAATCAACCATTCAAATATTGTAGGCTCATTAAACCTCCTACACTAAGTACATCATCTAATGAGACACCTCATGTTCTCATCAACCACCCACCTTACCAAATTCCCATTGAGTAGATGTATACTTATGAGGTGTAGGAATCTAGTAAGACTATTCATCCATCACCTTTAGAGCATCTTATAGCATAGACACCTTCATTGATGATAGAGGACTAGCCTCTCCAAGCATAGTTACCTTCTCTGATGATAGAGGACCAGCCTCTCTAAGCATAATTACGTTCACTGAGCATAGAGGAATAACCTCTCATAGTAAAAACATTCTCATCTAAGATAGATGATGATATTCTCATAGGCCAGTTACCACTACTTGTCAATTTAGAAGATGTTTATATTCATAAGTTTAACATAGATTCACTTTCCATTAAAAAGGATGATCAACCACCTATAGACATTGATGATTAATTATGTGGATTGTGCTTTACACCAATAGGGCCAAGGGAATACAAAGATAATTTAAAGGCACTTATACCTCTAACTACACCAATAACATTACTTGTTTAGGATTTTATAGCTACACGATCACATAGTTAGAAAAAAATACCTTGATCCATTTAGTACATATGGTCACATCCATTGATACCAATCTAGGCATACAAATTTAGGTAATGATCTCACATGATAGACTACATCAGATATTATAGTTATTACTTGATAGAGGATTGATGTTATTACCCATAGTCTGACATAGATTAGCTAGTAAATTATCACCACATGAAGGGTAACCCTTTTATCACTTCCATAGACCCAATAGACATGATACAAATAGGTGTGAAACATTGTAACATAAGATAAATAAAATTAAGGCTAGGGACACTATCCAGATTATATAGCCTCCACTTCCATAGGCACCACCACTAGTGATACAAGTTATTACATAGATATGAACATCATGATAGAGTTGTCACTAGCACAGATATTCACAACATGATCCATTAAATATACATATATTTATAGTAGATAAATATCTTCCACATGTGGCTATAGATGAGGATTTTAATCTTAATACTTTCACTTTGGGATTTTTACACCACGTTGGTTATGAGGAGAGTGAGTTACAACATGATATATACTATTAAGACTCTGTTGGACATATTACATTACCAATTTCATGTGGACTCAAGGTGTCCAATACATTATTTTTCATTTTGAGTAGATACATCCATATATAAGTTACACTCGGAATTACATGGTTATAAGAGATAGATGCTACAATTAATCAGTCAAAGAGATGTTTTACATTCACTCATGATGCACACATGGTTCACATTTTAGATGATGACATTGATGAGAACCATAGGTTTCACACAGATACTCTATGGTCTAATGTGGTTTCCCATGGGACTGTGTGACAGGAATATTACACAATTGAGCATCATGCCATTTGGATGCACAAACTCTAGACTCATGCCAAGGATAAGGCCCCACTGATACATACATATTGGTATGATGATCATGATGATGATAGTTTATTTGAGTTTGTACATCCTCATTATTTAACACTAGATAATCTTCCACTAGGTCCACCATTTTATTAGCCACATCCCATGGATGTGATCTTGGGTCTATAGTGATATTACACTTTGCTTGTATTTTATTTCATTTACATTTCTAGTATTTACTTTTTATCTCTCACTCCTTGTACATAGTTTATTTATATTTTTCATGTACATAGCTTATATTTAGAAAACACAAAAGTAATATAATAGGTTAAAATACAAAAACATTCAAATATTTCAAAAACACAATTTTTTTTCAAATTGTATGCATTATTGTGTTTACATTTCTACTACTTACCAGATATTGTATATTTTTAGTTATCCTAGTATAGTCAATATTATCATACACCTATGCTTCACTTTTTCTTGTTGAGTGATTATAGATTATAGATAGGAATCTAGTCCACTACACTGATGCATAATATCTATAATCTACCCATTGGGTGAATTGACATTGATCTAGGTATATACATTTGATACATATACCAACTTTGGGGCATCTTCTACACAGTTTCTATAACCAAGTTTTATATTTACATACTATAAATTCTAGTTATGCATTGATTTATCTTGATATTAATCATTGCTTCTCATTTCTTATATTTTTTGCCAACTATCACTAATTAGCCTCAATATATATGCACCCTAGCATCTACATAGATTTGTACTACACAGTTATACTTTCTTTCATTTCTAGTTCCTAGATTAGACTTGATTATGTTTCCTATGCTTCTTCTATCTTCAAAGGAATTTTAATATGCCATTTTTCTTTGTATTTTATGCCACTTATCTATTTTTATGCCTTAGACATGTGCCCATGTCCCTTGTGTGTGTTTTCCTACTTCTATGTGTATACATTTGAAAATGTCATTTTATGTGGCTCTATGCCAAATTATTTGTTGTTTGTGTATGTGGAAATTTTAACATGTCCTTGTATGTCTTCATTCTTATATTTTATGACATATGCCCATGTCCCTTGTATTTTATCTACTTATCCTAACTTTTGCATGTCTCATGTGTTTGTATGTTTGCTTCCTTATATGTTTATACACCATGACACTTGTATTTGTTTGTTACACACACATACCATTTTTTTATGCCATGAGAGATATCATGCATCTACCTATCCTTCTTGGGTGTCATGATGGGCATCATGCCACATCCCCCTAGGTAGTTACTTAGATTTTGCTATTATACATTGTTTACATCTATCTTGACACCCTTATGTAATGCTAGATTAAAACATACATCTTACATTTCCTGCTTATGCTCAAATACATTTACATTTTGATTTTATGCTTGTACATTATATTAGAATATCATGCACATGCTCTAGCTAACACATTTTTTAGATCTACTTATTTAAAGGGAATTTCTTACATAGGTTTCATAACTACCCCCAAAAGAGGGGGAATTCACAGGGGCTTGTCATAGAGATCAGGCTCCTAAATTGATTTTCATAGATATATTTCAACACATGGAATTAGTTTTAGATATTAGACTCAAGATAGACATAAAATAGAATAGAGACTCAACAATTATTTTAGACCACTTAATAATCAAATTGGGTAGTCATTAGCACTCAGATTGGGACACTAGTACCAGAGGGTGATATTGTCCACTACAAGGCACTATTATCTAGTAGCCCCATCTTGAGGATAGTCCAGATCATTTAGACCAATAAACTAGGTACAATACATATTTGCATAGATACAATCATAGGTTGGTAGTTATGTTTAAATTTAGCTTAGATACATTCATTTTAGCATAGATTCATACCTATTGCTCAAATTTGAGGGAATCATGCATAACATGATCACTCATACATTCATATCAATTACATAGATTTAGCTATTACATACTCAATTCAAATTAAATATACTCAAATAATAGATTGGGATCATGTCTATATCATAGAGTTTCTATATACTTAGCTTTAGATAGGTTGATCAGATGGAATAATAAATTCAATGTCACTCTCTACATTATATACACTTTTTATCACATTCTAGGTTATCACCAGATTCATGCCTTACTATATCTATAGTGGTTGGCATTTATGAGTGTCTTAGATCTTCCTAATAAACCTGAGTGGATGTAGAGCTAAATACATAGTTAGATCTACTCAGTTAGATAATTTTTTACTTTGTGTAACATAGTTATAGATGCATCTACTTCAAAGAGGGGGAAATGATGGATTCATATCCCACTTGAGTTCATAATCCACCTATATGATAGGGTTAGACACACTTATAGTCTTATCCAATCTATTCATAAAGACCAAGATCCACTGAGCAGGGGTGGGAAATGATGGAGTCAAAACCAAATTGAGTTCTTGAGCCACCCATATGAGGATTGAGCAAGCCATCAACTTAGTTCAATTTATTTAATTATATGATCACTATGTACACTCACACACATAGGTTATAACCAAGTTCATGCATTGTTTCACATACTATTCCTTTCCTTTCTCTTTAATCAACTTTACTCAGTTACTTCATTTCAACATAGTCTTTTTCTTTTGATCATCTCTTAAGTAAGGACTAATTTTTAAATATTTCATTATAGGACACTTCTTTGGATCATGTTCCACATACATAGACCCAAATTTGCATATTCAAACTCATATACATGGGCTTCACTTCTAATTTAAGTTCGAGTACACTTCTTTTTATTTTATACTAATCATTTCACCTTGATTCATTACTAACATCAAGGGGGGAAATGTAATCACCCAAAATTCAATTGGATGCTAAGAATGTCACTTGAGTTACCTTATCCCTAATCTATCCATAAAACTACCCTTAAGCATTAGACTTTCTTTTCTAGTCATTTAACATACCATATTCACCTACATCTAGTCAAGACACAATCCCAGGACTATCTTCTCGGATCCTTATCCAATTTTCCTAGCAATCTTCTAGGTGGACATTAGCACCACATTTAGGACACTACAACCACATGATGTTAGTGTCCCCAATTGGGTTCTACTTTCCTTAACCCTAACTCTCCCAAATAGATACTTTTTTAATTGTGTTCCCCTCTTAAGGTCAACCTAAGCTCATTTTCTTGTCTACACAAGCAAAAAAATCCTATAAATACAAGTCTAATCCACCTCTATTCATTAGATGGAAAATAGATGTAAAAGCTATTCAAACCAAATATAATGTTATGAAAAATCAAGGTATTTGATCCCTATTTTACCTTAGTTTCTACATACTACCATCTACAACAACCCTAAGTCTAATTTTCAAGAAATTCAAAGCTCAAGAACATTCAAGGCATCCAAGGCCACTCTCATTCTAACATTCACTTGCACATACATCAAACACTAGGTGGGAGAACTACATCAAAATTGATCTCTCTTCAGATTATTGGTATGTAGGAAACTCTTTACATAGTTAGGTGTTGAGGATGTCCAATCCATCCTACTAACACACATAAAGTTATTGATAATTTCATACTTTCAAAGAGATTAGGGTTTCACATAAAATCATGTTTTCTAGGTACAAGACAAAGCTACAAGTTTTGGTCACGTAGGAATAAGACTTATAGCCATAGGTGTAGGTGATCCTAAAAATTGTGAATAATATTGTAAAAGATACATTAGCACCACATTGAAGACACTACACGTAGATGGTACTATTATCCAAACTAGGTTCTATTATCTAGTGAGTAAACGACCAATAGAATCTTGTTGATGATATAGACTATTACCTAGATCTAAACTTTTAGAACCCAGATCATCCATAATAATTATTTTTTAGATAAGTCTCTATTTACCCCTATTTATTTATATTATTTAAATTCAAACAAATTCAAATGTCATAAAAAATTAGTAATTAATTATTGTATATTTATTTAATTGATTTAGGCATCTCAACCCTTTAACCAAACATATGAATTTACATTATAAAACCCTAAAAGGTTATATCACTATCCCATTGGGTCTGTTGTATTTACTATAACTTTGCTTCAATGTTATCTTATGAAAAATTCTAATGTATGGTTATTTAAAGACTTAAAATTACATAAGAAGATACTCCACTATACACATGTTTAGTTGCATAAATATAAGGGTAGGCCATTGAAAAGGACTCTATGGAAGGTTTTTGAATCTGACCATGAAGTAATTCTTGATGATATAAAGAATAGAGTTGATATTAGTGGTTTCTTAGATTGAACCCCCAAGGTATGTTGAATTCTCAAATTCAAATGTATTTGCTTTTATCAATTTTTATTTATTTCTTAGGTTTTATTATATAAATTTTAATTTAACTAGACACTAACATAGTTTTTGTAGACCTTAGCGGTGCTAAATTAGCTTCGACCTTCACGTGGTTGGCATCATTAGTAGATAATTATATATTATCAAAGCTAAGAGAATTTTTTCATTCTTGTAGGTCTGATTGTCAGTTGACAACATTTATTGTCAATGTTGCTTGATGATGCCATAGGTCCTTTTATCCCTTTCAATTTTGACAAAAAAATTATTTGTGTCATATCATATCCATTTCAGACATGACCAATCTATCATTATACTCATCAAGATAATGTAACCTTTTGACAACATTTTAAAAATAAATGGAATCATTATACTCATAGAATTTCCTTGATTAGCCTTTTAGGCCTTATATCCCTTCAAACATTAACTTTTGAGGATATCTTTCATATAAAACACCATATAAAAAAAATTCCACCATTTCATATAGCTCCATTTAGACAAATATATTATTTATGAAGGCTCCTAGGGATATTGATCTAAAAAATATGTCTCATTTGCTATAAACCTAGGTAGGGTTTTGTCATTGGTATCAAGTGAAAAAAACCATAACTGACTTTTAACAAACTTAAAAATCTAATTATTTTTCCTATGAGTCTAATTTCACCTCCTCTTCACTTCTTCAGTTGATAATAACTTCCTAAAATGCATGGATATCAAGGAAAAGACAATTTACTAGTCTGTTATATATGAAAAACATAGACTTGATTGAGTTTATGAACATATGTTGAGAAATTTTTATCTTAAAGATGTAAAATCAAATCCTATATCTCTATATGGATGTCCTTAAACTTTCTTCTTTGAGGATCATGAAGTGATTATGCCTATATATTTTCCAACTATAAGCTTTGTATTGAAAATTATGCATAGAGATCTATTTGAGGATAAACCTTGACTAAATATTTTAAATTATCATGAAAACCATTGACAAAAACATATGAAATTAATAATAATTATCAAATACATCATACTATCATTCATACATAGGTGGATCTTATAAAAATATATTTTTGAACACTTCATTCTTTAGTCAAACTATGCTTGCATTCTCATTCTTAAGTCAAACTATGTTGAAAATTATGTATCCACATGGATTCCAAGGCCATGGTAGTGGGAATCATGTAATTTTCACATCCCAAGGTGTTGTAATGATGGATTAATAATTTGAGGTCTAGGAAGTGGAAATGTCTAGTTGGAGGAAAATCACCTATCTCTTAAGTACATAAAAGTTGGATTGTAAGACTAATCACAAAATATTTTGCCATGAATTCATCGATTATTTTCTATTCATGGGATTTGAGGATAACATGGAAGAATTAGACATTCATAGGATGGTTCTTTCAGTTTGTGGATACAATTTAGGGTTTCTATTTTATACATATATAAATTTTGCCTAAAAATAATAATTTTACTTTATAGGGAAATATCATTTTCAGACCAAAATGGGTGCTCTATATCCTAACCAGGAGTGCTCAAAGGCAAATAATGTGGTAATAAACATTAATATCCACCCCTGATGTGTTAGTGATGCTATTTTTTAGCCAAAAGTCCTTGGAGGTAGAGATCTCCAACTTGGCTCACATGTTAATAACATTTGTTGTCAATATTGCTTGAGGCCAGAATGGGTGTCCATCTCCTAACTGATATTTCTTAGAGGCCAATAATATGGTCCTAAAAATTAATCACCACCCTCAATGTATTGTCACTTCTATTTTTTAGCCACAAGTCCCCTGAGGTAGAGATATCTAGCATGGCTTGCATGTTGACAACATTTGTTATCAATGTTGTTCGAGGTCAGAATGGGTGCTCTATCTCCTAACTGGGAGTGATCATAGGTCAATAATGTGTTCCTAGACATTAATATACACCCCCAACATTTTTTTGATGCTAATTTTCATCCATGGGGACCTAGAGGTAGAGATATCCAACTTGGCTCACATTTTGACAACATTTGTTCTCAATGTTACTTGAGGTCAGAATGTGTGCTCTATCTCCTAATTAGGAGTGATTGGAGGCCAATAATGAGGTCTTATACATTAATTTCCACCCCTAACATGTTTTAAATTCTATTTTTCACCCATGAGGCCCCAAAGGTGTAGATCTCTAACTTGGCTTGCATGTTGACAACATTTGTTGTCAATGTTACTTAAGGTCAAAATTATTGCAAAATTATGTGTCACATGGATTCCAAGGCCATGGTAGTGGGTAAATATGTAATTTGAACATCCCATGGTGTTGGATGTGATGGATTCATAATTAGAGGTCCAGGAAGTGGATATGTCTATTGGAGGTAAATAACATGTCTTTTAACTACATAGAAGTTGCATTATAGGATTGATCATAGAATCTTCTATCATGATTTTGTTGATTATATTTTATTCATGGGATTTAGGGTGAACATAGAGGAATTATATATTCATATTATAGGTCTTTTGGTTTATGGATATGACTTATGGTTTTCATTTTATGCCTATCTAAAGTTTGTCATAAAAACATCAATTTTACCTTATAGGGAAATGTTTTCTTGAGTCTAGAATGGGTGCTCGATCTCTAATTGGGAGTGGTCAAAGGCCAATAATGTGTTTATATACATTAATTACCACCCTGATGTGTTTTGAATGTTATTTTTAGCTACAATCCCCCAGATGTAGAGATATCTAACTTGGCTCGCATGTTGACAACATTTGTTGTCAATGTTGTTTGAGGCTAGAATGGGTGCTTTATTTCCTAATTGGGAGTGCTAAAAGGTCAATAATATAGTAATATACATTAATATCCACCATTAACTTGTTATATATTCTATTTTTCATCCATGAGGCCTCATAGGTAAAGATATCCAACTTGGCTCGCATGCTGACAACGTTTATTGTCAATGTTGCTTGAGGTCAAAATGGGTGCTTTGTTTCCTAACCAAGAGTGCTCAGAGGACAATAATGTGGTCTTAGACATTAATCACAACCCATAACATTTTTTAAATGCTTTTTTTCATCCACAAGGTCTTAAAGGTATAGATTTCCAACTTGGCTTGCATGTTGACAACATTTGTTATCAATGTTACTTGAGGCTAGAATGGGTGCTTTGTCTCCTAACTGGGAGTTATCATAGGCCAAGAATGTGGTATTATATATTAATCACCACCCTTGACATTTTTGAGATGATATTTTTCATCCACAAGTCCCTAGAGGTAGATATATCCAACTTGGCCCACATGTTGACAACATTTGTTATCAATATTATTTAATGCCAGAATGGGTGTTTCATCTCCTAACTGGGCATGCTTAGAGGCCAAGAAGGTTTTCCTAGAATCAATTATCATCTTTTTAAAACTTTAATAAATTATCATACACCTCATAAAGATAAAAAATGATCCCAAGTCACTTCAAAACACCTCTATGTCCCTTATAGGGTAGCAAACAGGTAGTTTAGAAAAACAAAATTGTTTGGG